>CAUYPK010139762.1:0-38135 GCA_963574355.1 Loris lydekkerianus | reverse complement strand
TTAGTGGAATTACACCTACGGGTGCATCTTACAAGGATACATGTGAAACTTAGTAAATGTAGAATATAAATGTCTTAACACAATAACTAAGAAAATGCCGGGAAGGCTATGTTAACCAGTGTGATGAAAATATGTCAAATGGTCTATAAAACCAGTGTATGGTGCCCCATGATCGCATTAATGTACACAGCTATGATTTAATAATAATAAAAAAAACTACAAGTCTGTTCTTTGTATTAGGAGATGGAGGTAGACAGTTTTCAAAGTTTTTCAAAGTTTTTCAGGTTTCATGGTTTTGATTTATTTATTTATTTATTTATTTATTTATTTATTTATTTATATATTTTGTGCTTTTGGATGATGAACCTTGGCTGATACTATTCCAGTAATATATTTTATAAAATTATCTATAGTTTTTACTTATTTTGTTTTTAATTGAAAAATTAAAATTATATATTTTATGGTATAAACTATAATGTTTTGAAGTATGTATACATTGAAAAATGACTAAATTGAGTTGATTAATAACATACATATTGTCTCAGATATATATCACTTGTGGTCAGAACACTAAAAATCTACTCTTCTAGTAATGTTTGGGTACAAAATATGTTGTTATTAAACATAGTCATCATGTTGTACAATAAATCTCTTGAGTATTCCAGATACTTTAAAAAGTATTTATAGGACATATTATAGGTGTCTCTTTTTTTTAAAGAGACACAAGATAATAAATTAGAATTCAGCAAGATATCCATCCTAACTAGGCCAAAAACTCCATCCAAATTAAAAATACAACTGAGCAACAATTTATTGAGAACAGTACTTAATCACAGAGAATCAAAACCAGTTTTGCTTTAATCTACAGTGTGCCTAGCTCTGTGTTAGGAATGAGGAATTTATCACAGTTGCGTGAACCACAGTTCATGTTGCATGTAATTTCATTATCTGCAATTATATTTCCACAACATTTGCATTGCTCTTATCTACTTTAAGGGTACTATTGCTGATTTACATTTGTATATAACTTTATATTCCTTTCAAAGCATGTTTACATACATGGCTCTAGGGCAGTCTCAAGAACTTAGTATAGTATAATAGATGATTTTTTTGAGTGTATAGTACACATCTGGCTCTAAGTCTCACATAAATTCCATTACTTGGTTGTCACCATAGTCCTGTGAGGTAGGCTGTGTTGTCATCTCCTGTTTACTTGGTGTGAAACAGACTTGAACAAAGGTAATTTCACTAGCCCCCCATTTTCACTATTAAACATACTGCCTTCTCAGCAGCATGGGTAGTTGTAAAACAACTGGACAGATGAGGAAATTCTGGTCAAACTACTTATATTGCTCAGATATATGGGGTCTTTGATGCTGAACTTCATCTGTAGTGTTCAGGAGACTATTTGCTCTGGATGGATATAAGTCCTGGATATAATACCTGGATACAAATGGTTGCCGTGACCATACACATACCCCCGTGGTCCCCTAGCCAGACAATATGTTTTTATTTAATTACATTTTTTAAACCTTTGTTGAAGATACCAAGTGACATATCTGCTAAATATATAAAGCAAAAAAGTAGAAACTTTTAACGTATACTAAAAATCACATTAATTAAGAAAACAAATGTAATGACATAGAAGAAATGAATAATGTAATCGATAAAAATCTAATAGCAAATACTGAATGTTGCATCCTTCAGATCTTCAAGTTGATCATATTATTTTTTTAGGTATCTCTGGAATATTTATAAAAATTGATCACATACCTGACAAAAAAGAAAAAACAAAACCCTTGAAACCAAAAGTGGAGATTTTACGATTCATGTGCTCTCATAGCCAAATAACTCAAAACTTGTAAAACATAGTAAAAATGATCCTCAGATGAAATTTATAACTTTAAGTGGCACATTATTAAAGGATGACTAAAAATAAGGGTACTTGGTACTTATACTAAGAAATTTAAGTGCCCACTATATCGATTAGAGTGTAATAGCAAATATAAAATCTAGAATTTATGGAATAGAAAATAAATGAGAAATCTAGAAAGGATACACAAACTTGGAACCTGGCTATTTGAAAAGATTAATGAAATAATAAAATAGTGAAATTTCTTATAAGCCTTATTGAAGAAAAAAATGAAGGTGAGAAATATTGAAAAATTAAAAGGGAGAAAGAAGTCACAATCCCAGATGTGGAAGAGATGAAACTCTATGGTAACACAACTGATAACGTGGAGGAAATGTGTGTTATAGTAAATGCAAATCACTAGAATTAATCTAAAAGGGGAACAACATTAGTGTATTAGATGCTATACCACATACTGAAAAGGTGAATAAAAATAAACCATTAACAAAATTAATAGGACCAGATGGCTTTGTGACCAAATCCTTAGCGATCACGCAATCCAAGTATTTAAGCCTCACATATTTTATAAAGCCAACATAATCTTCAAGCTTAATGAGGGTAGTGCAGGTAAACCCCGACAGCCCAACTTATTATTATTATAATGGCAAAAATTCAAATTAAAATATAATGAAATGAAACCCAGCATTGTGTCAAAATGCAAATTATAATACTCTTTACTAACTAGAATTAATTGTAGGGATATAAGAATAGTTGAAAAACAGGCAAATTATTAGCATGATTTTATATGTTGCAGAAGAAAAAATCATGTGATTCTATCTGTATAGGTAAAATGCTTAGGAGACACTTGTTAAAATTTAACAGGCATTCTTAATAAAAACTATGTAAAACAGGAAAAGAAAGAAATTACTTATCTGTGATTAAAATCCAACAAAAGCCAATAGCAAAGAATTAAAATTATTTGTTAACCATTCCATAACTTAAAAATAAGACCGGAATATTTACTCTCAAGAAAGTAAAATAGCTTCTATAAATTTGGAACAGGAGAGATAGTTATATTTTATTGTAGATAATATAAATACATACTGAGAAAACCTAAGAAATTATGGTACTATCAAATAGAACGAAATAAGAAGAAAATGTGCTAAGTTGATTTCGTATATCATATATTTCAAAGCATCAAAGATATCACATTAAATTTTTTTTTTCTGAGACCCCACCCCCCTCCCTCCTTCCCTCTCTCTGCTCTCCTCTTATCACATTTTAAAACATATCCTGTTAATTTATGTACCACCGAGAAGGAAAAAAATGTTATCAATTATAATTAAGATATCATTATAGAACATGTGCATCCCCTTTTCAAAGATGTTAGAGTATGCATTTCAGAGTTGATGAAATAAGATAAATATCAAAAAAGCAATACTTTTTATGTATTGGCAATAACCACTTATTTGCTTAAAATGCTATAAAATATTTAGCAGTAAGTTCACCAGAAATATGAAGGACTTGTATTAAAAAAAAAAGCATTAAATTCTCATTTAGAGTCATAAAACTCTCTGAAGAAATGAATTAGGATGCCATCACTTAGATAATTAGAGTTAAAATTGTAAAAACATTGATGCTCTCAAAATTAATATAAATGAAATTGTATAAATGCGATACAATGGTAATTAAAAACCCTGAGTATACTTGGGGTGGAGGGATTTGATAAGATTAAAAAAATCATGTTGAAGGATTAATATTTAGCATAGCCAAAAAATCAGGAAAATAAGAGTCGTGAGGAGGAATTAATCATAATAGGTAATATTATGTGGAGGCACTAGCACAGAAATTGACACAGTGAAGAGGGATAGGGAAGAAGATATCATATTTTAATATTAAAGGGGATGGGTATCTCATAAATGGTGTTGGTAAAACTGGCCCTCCACCTGGAAGATAAACTTAGACCCTATCTTTGGCCATTGTAAATTTCAGGTAGATTAAATTGCTGTTTGTAAAAAAATAGAATAAGAAAATGCAGAAGGTGATATGAGGTCAGACAATTAAGTTCACAAACTTGCCACCATATACTTACACCATATACAAACACTGTGCAACTTGGTAAGGTTGTATAACCTTGGTATGTCAGTGTCTCACAGCTGTGTTTATACTGACATGTGGTGGTGTCTTGCTGAGTAGCCTTCATTATTGTTGTTGTGTGTTTTTGTGTGCCTTCAGGAGAATGGTGCATTCATAAATTTCTTGTTAAGCTTGGCAAGAGTAGAACTGAAATTGGGGACATGTTAGTGCAAGTTTATGGAGATAATGCCATGAAGAAAATGGCAGTATACAAAAAACATCACAGATGAAAGCATCACAGATGAAGAAAGGTCAGGGCAGCCAGTAACGCACAGAACTGATAAAAAACATTGCAAAAATTCATTGAGTAATATGTCAAAACTGTTAACTCACTGTGTTAAGTATAGCAGACCAAATAAACATTGATAAAGAAACAGGAAAATCTCAACTGAAAATCTTGGCCAATAACTCATGGCTCTCTATCACTACAATGCACCAGCTCACACTGCACAATCTGTGGGGGCGTTTTTAGCCAGTAAACAAATAACTGTATTGGAGCACTGTTCCTGCTCACCTGATATGGCCCCCACTAATTTTTCTTTACATGAAGACAAAGGAAATATTTAAAGGAAGACATTTTGGTAAGATTCAGAATATATAAAGTAATATGACAGCAGCTTTGATGGTTATTCCAGAAAAAGAGTTCCAAAATTGTTTTGAAGGGCGAAGTAAGTGCTGGCATCAGTGCAAAGCTCACCAAGGGGAACCTTGACGGTGACCATAGTGATATTCAGCAATCAGGTATGTAGCATTTTTCTGGGATGGGTTTGTGAACTAATTGTCAGACTTAGTGTGTAAAAATAAAGAGTTGAAAATATTTGCAACACATTTAAAGTACTATTGCCTATAATACAGAAGAACTTGCAAATTGATAAAAAGAGAATAATGTTTACCTCTTTCATGTTTACATGGATGGAAAAAATGGAAAAAAGAGAAAATGAAAAAAGGCATTTGAATAGTTAATTCATGGAGAAATAAGTCCAGATGAGGCAATAAACAAATAATAAGGTGTTCAAATTTTTGCTAGTCAAAGAAATATAAATTAAAGTAATAACATAAGGCATTTTTTTTTACACACTAGTTTAAAAAAATTTCAAGTAAGATTATACCTACTGTGGGTGAAAACATGGGGAAAAGGATGTTCTCATGCACAGTTGGAAGGATGTTACTGGGAAAAAAGTATGTCATTTGAGTCAGCAGTCCCATTCCTATGATTCCAGGCCACTGAAATAAAAGCACTAGTATATAAGGATGTTTATTGAGGCTCTATCTCTAGAGGACGCTACTGAAAAGCAAAATAAATAGTCACTAATAGAAGAATGGCTGAATAAAGTGTAGTACATTTGTAATATGAAGTATTATAAATCTACTAAAAGAATCAATCAGACAATTTGAAAAGATGTTACATATTACTCAAGGGAAAAAAATGATATAATACCATTTTGGTAAAACAAAGTCCTGTCACCCTTATATATATGCTAAAAATATGTATGGAGAAATATGAAATTAGATGTTTCACATTTGTTATCCAGATGGGAATTGAAAGGGGGGGGGGGAGAAGAATGGGGAAGAAGGAAATGAAAAAAAAAATAGAGTGTATCAAGAAAAACAACAACAAATAAACAAACTCTAAGAGCTTGGAATTAAATGTTCTTGTACAAGAAGATATCAGTAAAGGATTGGAATCAGCCAAGAGTCAGACACACATGAGAAGTTAGAAAACTACCGGAATCTCCATATTTTGATGCTATTTAAGAGCTAAGCCTAATTTCCTTGGCAGACATTGGAGACTGATTTCAGAACCCACATTATGATCTTTTCAAAATTTTGGTTATATGGATAACATGTTTTGGAGATCTCAAAGTTTCAATTTTAAAATATGACGATTTATTAATTTACCTATAAATGCAAAGTCTGCCTTCATCTGGGAAAATTAGGAAAATAATAGCACATTTTTTTTTCACCATTTTAACATTCACGTCAAGGGGTATCATAATTCTATTTTGTAAATTTCTGTTGCTCTCTAGAAATGAGAGTGAACATAATTTGTTACCATTTTTCACTGCATACCTTGCAAGTAGTTAGACATTCAATAAATAATTAGTTCAACAGGACTGAATTTCACTTTTTTTTTTTTTTTTTTTTTGGAAGAGATAAGTCACCAAAGGCTGATTAGCAAAAATTCCTAATAGCATAGTTCCTAACATTCCTCCTGATGCAGGAGATAGACTTTAAGTGCCAAAAGTCTCTGCCAAATGCAGACTGTCAGTCACAATGAATACAGATTTCACCCTAACTCAAGTGTGCCTTTGGCCAGTAACAGGTGATTAAAGCTATCGCAGTATTACCTTGCTGATTGGAGGCACTCACCACATTCTCACGGTTTCTAAGGCAACTGATGAAAGAATCTAAGAACTGAGGCCTCATTTAGGCTGATGCCCTTGGAAAGGTAGAATTTCTTTTCCAGCCGGCTGTACTGGGAGACAAGGCTTATTTGTTTTAATGTTTTCCATTTCTCTGAATTTCACAGCACAAGGTACTCAGATACCTTTTGGTAGAACTTACTGGAAAATGTTACTAATAGAAAAAATATAGAGCTCAGTTTTGCCAATCCAAAAACACTCGGTATGACGACTGGTAAACAGGAGGCAGCTCAATGAAGACTCTGTTTGCCGTTTAGCCTCGCTTTTTATTTACTTCTTTGCAACACAAACTGTAAACGGTAATATTGATGATGCTGCGTCAACACCTCAGGGAAGGCTTCTCTTTTACAAATGCCCTGGTGTTGGATGGGTCCAACACAGGCCAGCTTTTCACGCAGTTCTGCTGTTGAGGCTTGACACTTACTGTGATGAACTGCCATTGAGATAAATTCAGTGGTTCTCTGCAATGAGCTCTTTTGGGTAACAAAACGGCCTCCAGGGACAGTCAGGGCTTGCTTCCAATGGGGAGGTAAGAGGATTTTTTTCTCTCTCTGTTTAAACAGCTAGTCTGAGATACAACAAGCAAATTGTCCCTGTACTTCTCTGCAGCACTCCCAGCCTTGGCCACAGCCTTGCTTTCTCTTTATGAACTCATTACCCACATCAATGAAATGAAGCCATTTTTTTTCATTAACTCGCTGAAACATAATGTGAGCATTTCATTACCACGTAAAATTACTCTTTTTGTTCTTTTCTCTTGCAAAAGGACTATTAAATCTTAGCCTTCAGATGTGAGAGGCAATGCATGCTGTTCTTTGATGCAAGAATATTGTTGATCATATTCCCGCACATTTCCAGGGCAATGACGATTGAGGTTATGACTCTCAAGGTCCCGAGGTAACTTCAAAATGGCAGTAAATTCACATATTGCATAGAATGACTCTGCCACGCAATGTTTGAACTAGAACATAAACTCTGTGGTCTCACTAGTTTGTATCACTATTACACCCTCTGTGCCTACAGTACCTGGAACATGGGAAGGTCCCTGCTGGCTGTTTATTGAATGAATGGCAGGTCATGTGCTGGGAGATGGGCCAAGGTGAGGTTAACGCCCGGTGACCACTGGGAGTGGTTGGGACTTGAAACTACCCACCAAAGGAGAAATGGCAGGACGGGCCTGGCTTGAAGGTTCTGGGGGTGGGTGGGTGGGAAGGTCCATTTCAGCAGGAAGAATGCACAGTTTAGTTGGAAAAGTGATAGCAATGAAAATAAGCTACTATATACTTCTTGCACATTGGCATTAATCCACACAAAATATTACAAACTAGATGGTATTATCTTCACTTTATAATGTGAAAATGAGTCCCTGGAGCTTTAATTACTTTCCTAATATCACATAAATGGTAAATGGTGGAGCTGAGATTACAGATCCTGACTGTGTCCAAAGCCCATGCCCTTGTCATACATGTATGTGGATAATGGTCCCTGGATGTGGGCTTGTATTTAATAGGAGGCGGCAGGAGACCCCAATGCTTAGATGTCTTGAGAACAAGTCAGACATCAGGGATTTCCAGGAATCTAGGTAGACTCAGAATCACTCAGGACCAGGGCAATCTGTGAGCTGGTAGCAGGAACCCTGGCACTGAGCTGGGGACTTTGGTAAGGAGATAAGAAGAAAGCAGGGCCAGTATCTCAGAGGAATCAGGTTATTGTACAGGGCACAAGGACAGTGTCTCAGGCACGGGCTATACGGGTTTTCTATTACTAATTTCTATTTCTATTTCTACCACAAATTTAGCAGAAATAACCTGCATTTATTAGCTCACAGTTCTACAGGTCAGAAGTCCAGGGAGGCAACCGTGGATTCTTTACTTAGCATCTCACAAGGCCTAAATCAAGGTGTTGATCAGGCTGGGCTCCTGTCTGCAGACTGTGAAATGCTGTACTCCAGCCTCCTTCGGCAGATTGGTGGGATTCAAGTCCTTGTGATTGGAGGATCAAGGTCCCCATTTTCTTGCTGGCTGTTGTCTGGGGACAACTTTCATCTCCCTGACTAGCTTTCAGGTTCTGACTCTCTCTACTCAGCAGTGGAGAACCTCCCTTGCATCAAATACCTCACATACTTTTAATCTGTCTGGTTCCCCTTCTGCTACCAGCTGGGATAAAACAGGCTCATGAGATCAGAATAGGCCTCCTCAAGTAATCTTCCTATTTTTTTAAATTCCAGATTAATATGAGGGTATAAACAATTCGATTATGATGTTTGCATTTGTTAGGTAAAATCTCTGTTGCAGTCATGTCCCACACCAGGAGGTGTGCCGTATACTTTTACATTGTGCCCATTAGGGGGGAGCACACCAATCCTCCTCCCTCCTTCCTGTCCCCCTTCCCCAGCCTCCCCTCCCCCCAACTTGAATTGAATTGAGTTTTTCTT
The DNA here is from genome assembly GCA_963574355.1 of Loris lydekkerianus. Taxonomy (NCBI): domain Eukaryota; kingdom Metazoa; phylum Chordata; class Mammalia; order Primates; family Lorisidae; genus Loris; species Loris lydekkerianus. The sequence continues at coordinate 29,290 of CAUYPK010139762.1, read as the reverse complement.
GTGTGGGTGTGTATTAGCTCTTCTACTGCCTTCATATTACTATAGAGTACATTGGATACTTGCTTTTCCATTCTTGTGATGCTTTACTAAGAAGAATGTGTTTCAATTCCATCCAGGTTAATCCTAAAGATGTAAAGTCTCCACGTTTTTTAGGGCTGAATAGTATTCCATGGTATACATATATCCCAGTTTGTTAATCCACTCCCAGTTTGATGGGCATTTAGGTTGTTTCCATATCTTAGTGATTGTGAATTGAGCTGTGATAAACAGTCTAGTGCAAATGTCCTTATGATAAAATGAATTTCTTTTTTCTACAGAGTCAATGCCTAGCTAGTAATGTGATTGTGGGATGTGGAGAGAAGGGAACACTTTTACACTATTGGTGGGCCTATAAACTAATACAACCTCTTTGGAAAGAAGAATGGAGAATTCTCAAAGTACTCAAAATCTCCCTATTTTGAGATAACTGAATAGTAGCCTTGATTACATTGCAAAATCTATTCCATGTCAAGTGACATCGTCATGGGCATGGTACATCATAATAGTCACAGTCATGAGGAACAGGAAGGGAAATCTTGGGGTGCCTGGCATGTGAGGAGCTGTCAGGATCAGGGTAAAGGTAACAGTGGGGATGCTGAGTTCTAATGCATGGAGCTCTTTTAACTTCTTTTGTCTGAAGTCAATTAGATCAAACTGTGGACATAGGTTGGCTGTGGCCAAATCTTTAATCTTGAGCCATTCTGAGGCTCTTTCAGAGATCTCACTGCAAGGTAGCATAGGGGAGTCTCCAAGCTTTTACATGTGTGGGACACATTCCCTTCTGACGTCCTTTAACAATGGGATAAGAGATGTGTGACTGCTTTTTGACACTGAGAATTTTGCTAGTGAAGGGAGGTATATGATAATGATGAGGCAAATCGTGTCAGTTGGCCTTCCTAGAAACCAATACCTGTTCATGGAAAAAATAATATATGTTTTTGCCCAAAGGCCTATTCACCTGTTCCCAGTTGTCACTTTAGTGTTAAGAAGTAGTCAGGGGACTCTTGCCTGCAGAATGACTTTGTAACAGCCCTCACTTAACAATCAGCTCCACCACTAGGCATCCTGACACTGAAAAATGGTAATTTACGAGGCCTTTGCTATTTTTATTTCTTTATGTGGCAGGAAAGAAAACTCCGTTTTTCTTCCAGAATAAATTCTCTCCATTTAGGCAGAGAACTTTTGCCAAAGGCAACAACTAAAAATAAAATCTTCCTTTCATGTCTGTATTTCTGGGCTTCCTCACTTAATCAGAAGATTCTACAGGGACAGTGAAGTAGATGATAATCCTAGACTATTTCAGAATCATTCAGTTCTCCAGCTGGAACAGAAGCTGCATTGTATTAAGTGCTTGCTTACCTATTTGTAACATATGGCTTAAAAAGCAGCCTGGATGAGACAGTTTAATATTCTTAACAGTATTAAATTTCAGCATCAGTTGTTGGGCAGAATTCAAGATTTCCTTCCTTACACCTTCGTAAAAACCCCCCTCCATTTTTTTTTTTTTTTTTTTTGAGACTTAAGCTTTGCATTTTCAATAATCAAATGGGATAGATTTGGCTAGTCAGTTCCTCAGAATAATTGCTAGACTCTTCAAATAAGCAACTGTCCCCAATTAACCTGTAAGGAATGGCAGATGCAAAGCCAGGTTCTCTGGGCAGACAGCAAGTTAAGGGTGATGGTTCTTTACACACCACATTTCCATATCTGACCGTGAGAACATATGCACATTGCTTTTCTCCTGGCCCTTGAGTTTAATTGTAACCATTGAACTGATGGGGGACAATAAACCTTCCTTATTTTTAGTTTGCAACACTCTGTTGTTAAGAAACCAGCAACAATACCCACACTGGGGTAATGACTTTTGCTCATTATCTTAATATTTTGTCTTGACAAGAACATTGCAAGGCAATGTCTCAGAAAGACATTTCTGGCACAATTTCTTCTGTGAAGACTTGATCTTCCCAAACAAATGCCACTTTGTAATGAAATTTTAGTCACCAAATGGTCTCATAAGGAGTGGGAAGCTTAATAGAAAGCTAATTGATGAGGCTTGGGTGCAATTCAGCACTCTGATGCCTAGATCCTGACACTATGTTTGAAATAAATGTGGCCCCACCCATCACCCTCCCTTCACTAAAACCTCCCCCCTCCCTTCCCCTTCCTTGGCCCTTTCCCCATAGTCTTGTGCTATAGTTGGGTTATAGCCTTCATGTGAAAGCTATAGTTTAGCTTCATAGTAGGGCTGAGTACATTGTATACTTTTTCTTCCATTCCTGAGATACTTTGCTAAGTTACAGCTAAAAGTTACAGCTTTTAACTCTGTGTTTTGTTTTATTTTTTACTTTGCTTTTTAGTTGCTGTGTCCCTGCCAGCCCACCTCTGGGATACCTAGCTGCCTTCACTGTGATCAATGAACGAGGTCCCTGCCACCTGCTCCTTCTGGGTGAGTGTCCAGCCTGTGCTCTGGGAAGGCTTGATGTGTCTTCTCGGGGCATCAAAAGGACATTTCCACAAGCTGTGCTGCTGCCGAGACACATAACGGACGTCCAGGGCAAGAGGGGGCTTGGTTTTGCTCAGGATCTGGAGGACATTCATGATATATTAATTTCCTAAGGCTGTTGTAACAAAGCACCATAAATTAGGTGGCACAAACCAACAGGAATTTACCATATCACAGTTCTGGAAGCTAGAAATATAAAGTCAGCATGTCAGCAGGGCCATGCTCCCTCTGAGACCCTGGTGAGAATCCATCCTTGCCTGTCCTAGTTTCTGGGGGTGCTCTCCGATCCTTGGCCTTTCTAGGTTTGCTGCAGCAGCACCCAGTCCCATCTCTGTCATCACATGGCGTTCTTCTCCCTGGGTCTGTGTCTCCACATGGTTTTCTCTTTATGAGACCCAATTTCCCTCTACTTCTAAGGTCTCCCCTCCTGCGCTCATCTTAATTTGACTAAACCTGCAAAGAGCCCATTTCCAATAAAGTTTTCTATTTACCTATCACAGTAATCTTGCAACTCTAATTCTACATCTCTTCTCAGCGCTTTCTAACTTGTCACTAAATGTAGGTTTTTTTTTTTTTTTTTTGATGCATCATCTCCCTGCCCCCACTCCATGCCCTCCTTCCTCTTGTTTAAAATGTGAACTGTGCAGCCAATGTCTTGACACATTCCTTCACCATTGTCATTCTGTCTTCCTTTTGCCTCTGTCTTGCACTGGATTCTCTGCCTTCCTTTTTTTTTGCATTTTCTTCTTCAATTTGGTCAAGCAAATTCTGAGATTTCAGAAACAGCATTTTCCAGGTAAATATTTTGCCAGTTTACTTATCTGATAATTAAATTTCTCTAATTAAAGGTAGAATGTTTAATCTTTGTTCACCTTGATGGGCAGTATGGCTGGGTATAAAATTCTGGACTGGAAGTAATTTTCTCCCTAAATTTGATGGCATTGCTTCAATATTTTCTAACTTCTGGTGTTGCTGAGAAATCTGATTCCATTCTAAGTATGATCCTTAGTATTCAAGTATGTGTTTTCTCTCTGAAAATTAGCATATCCAAAAATTTTATAATAATATAATCTGTAATACATAAAAGTATTTTTCCTTCACTGTTCTAAGGACTTTTTAGTTCTATCATAAAATTGATACCTTGAGTTTCTATAATTTTCTTTTAGCTGCATATTAATTTTCTCCCTACATAGTCTCTGTGTTTTCTTCCTGAAACTCCTCTAGTTAAATATCAGCTTTTCTTGAATAATATTGTGATTTTCTTTCTTTCTTTTTTTTTTTTTTTTTTTGCAGTTTTTGGCCGGGGCTGGGTTTGAACCTGCCACCTCCAGTATATGGGGCCAGCACCCTACTTCTTTGAGTCACAGGTGCCACCCAATATTGTGATTTTCTTACTGACTTTATCAATTTTCATCTTTTTATCACTTTGTTCAACTTCCTAGGTTTCCTTAAGAATGCATTCTAATACATTGTTGTATTTTTAATTTCCTAGTATTCTTTTATATTCTGTGATTCTGCCTCTTTATCAATGTTCTAATCTGACTCATGGATTAAATAAATTAATTATCTGAGGATACTAATTATAATTTTTGAGGTTATAAAAGTTTTCCTTTATTTTCACCATTTCTACTGTATTCTTTACTTGATTTAATTGTTTTTGTCTTTTTTTATGATAGCGTTTTGCCTTAGGTATCTGGTGATCCTGTCTCGTCTTTAAGAATGGTACAATTTAGAAGTTATTGGAAGCTCTGTTTGATGGACAGAACGTGCTGACTAGTGGTAGATTTGACTGTCAAGTGAATGAATTGAGCTTTAGTAGTTTTATTGGGTAAACCCCAAATGCCAATATTTATCATTTGTTACTACTGGGCTGGTTTGTTTCTCCAGAGATAAATTCATTTTCCTGATTTGTAGTCTCTCAATTTGAGAAGCAGAGTCTCACCATGTGATTTTTCACTTAATCTTCATATTGCTCTTAGTTATAGCTGGTATTTCTGTGTCCAGAGCCTTGGGTTCTGTTTTCCAGAGACTAAACCTTCAGTCTTCTATTGATTAAGGAGAAATGGAGTGATAGTTTATTATGGCACGAGAGATAACTAGAAATCTAAATACTCCTTATAGACACTTTTAGGAATCTTTCTGTTTTCAGTCTTACACCTTACCCCCTTCCTTGAGGTAGCTGGTACCTCAATTCTTGAGGCTTTTAGGGTTTCTGTGGCATACAGGCATGCACAATGACTATGATTGCTTTTTTCCATTTATAATAAGGAGATTCTGTCTTCTTTTGCTATGTTCAATTTTCTCTACCTTGCTAAATTAGCACTTTTCCTTCAAATTTTCAGATTACAACCTTTTATTGACAATTTTTTGTCTACTATCCTTTTAATTTGTGCCTTTAGAATTTGCTTGACTATTATTTATATGGTGCTTTCAGGATGAAATACAAAAGACTATTTTCAAAACCCTTATTTAAATTCTATAGGCCACAATTTCCTCATGTATAAAATAAAATGGGTTAGACTAACTAGAGTTTCCAAATGTTGTTTAATACTTCGGTAGGCTAACTTGTTCAGAATCGCCAGCAGAGCTTAACAGAGCAGATTCCCAGCTCCTACCCTTTGAAAAATGTAGCATGTAGCACATAGGATGGGGCTGAAGCTGCCAGTTAAAAAAAAAAAAAAAAGATTTCCCGGTGCTCTTGATGGCAACAGGCTTGAGGAGCTACTAAGCCAATTGCCATAATCCTCCAGCTCTGAGCACTTATGGTATGTTCTCTTTGGATCCTGCCTCTGTCCCTTGGCTACGGTGTAAAGTGCTCTAATTTCCACTGATCACTGGGGATACGGGGAGCTCCTCTGGTTCTACAGCCCTTTGGAAATTCTGTTTTAAGCTGATCAAAAGCCCCAGCTTAATACAAACTGTGTCTCCTTTCCAACATTTGCACAGTTCACAATTTTCTTCTTTATTTATCTGATTTTAGTTTAGACTCTTCCTGGGATTCATCTTGTTCTCAGTCTTCTAAAAGTATCACAGGTACGTATCCCACTGAGAACCAGAATCCAGACACACTGTCTGTCATCTGTGCAGAAGAGGAAGGGCTTGCGATGCTTCTTTGAAATGTTTAGTCAAGGATGGTACAATTGTTCCAACAATAAACTTGGCTTCTTCCCACCTCCCAGAGAAGGTCTTTGTTTGGACTTTTTAGACAAACAACAAAAAAATGTCATTTTAGGGCATATTTATTCCAATTGGATACATCTGGATGTTTGAGTGTTTCCCTGCATGTCTACCCTTTACCTTGCTTACAGAATGCTTAATAAATGTTTGTGAATGTAAGAACCAATGTCTAAACAGTTCATTGATAGAAATCCAACTTGTTGCTTCTCATTCTCTTGATTTCTTGAAAGTCAAACTCAGAACTTTGGCCTACTGGCAATCAGTAATTTTTAAATTATTATCTCAGGCCAGAAGTTTAATGAAGAGATCTTTATAGGCATTAAAATTCCTTTTACTGATAAGCCTTGCTACACCCACCACACCTTGCCCTGACCTCTTGTAAACTCTATATTAAGGGTGGAGAAAAGCAGGCAGTAATTAATGTTGAGACTTAGACAACATCTTATTAATAAGTGGTCGGTTTCTACATATTCATTAAGTACCTGCTTTGTTCCCAGCCCAGTCCTAGGTGGTATTAAAGATAAAGAAGTAAAAGAATTTGAGCCCTTCCTTGATAGAATTTACAATCTAGCCAGGTATATTTATAACTGGGGAGTCTGTATGTATGTGCTTTTTCCTCCTCCCTCCTCCCTTCCTATTCACTCTGACACTCCCATTTGCTCCCCTGAGTGGCTTCCCTTCCCTGTCACCTGTGATTCACCACTGCAAGCTTTGCCTGGCTGTATAACCAGTTCTCACTGAGTGTGGAGGTTTTGCAGATGAACAGTACTGAGTTCAAAGCCCATTTCTGTCACTCATCAAATCTGTGACCTTAGGAAAAATCAGTCAAACTCTAAAAGCCTCAGTTTCCTTACCCTTAAGATCGAGACAATAATGTACTTAATGTTCCTTACCCTTAAGATCGAGACAATAATATGTATATATTATATGATAAACATATCTTGTATGTTTATTATAAGGATTAAAAATGTATACAAGTATATCAAGTCTTATGTGCACAGCAGGTATTTAATAATTTTGATAATGTGGCCAGGCCTGGTGACTTGTGCCCGTAATCCCAGCCCTGTAGAAGGCCAAGGCATGTGGATTGCCTGAGCTTAGGAGTTTGAGACCAGCTTGAGCAGGAGTGAGACCCTGTTTCCAAAACTAGCTGGATGTTGTGGTGGGCATCTGTAGTCTCAGCTACTCAGGAGACTGAGGCAAGGTGATCTCGAGTCTAAGAGTTTGAGGTTGCTGTGAGCTATGATGCCATGTACTCTACCCAGGGCAACAAAGTGAAACTCTGTCTCAAAAAAAAAATAAAAATTATATGTATATATATATATATATGTACACACACACACACACACACACACACACACACATATATATGTATATATTTATTAATATATATTTTACACATATATTTATTTATATATATTTTATTTATTTAAAGATATATATGTATGTGTGTATATATATATATATATGTATATATATATTTTTGATAATGTTAAATGTTAGCCAGAGAAGCAACTAATAGAAAATGACCCAAATGCCCTGAAATGTTAGTACAGTGACAGAACATTTGTGTCTGGTTATAACATTTAAATTATTTATGCTCATAGCATTATTTTCATTAACTAATACTATCACTTACAGTCATTTCTGCCTCGACCTCCCATTTCTCCCACCAAAAAGAGAAGAATTCAGAAATAATGGGACTCTGTTCAGAAAAAAATACCTATTGAGTCTCTCTTAGTAGCCCAGGAAGTAAGTCAGAATTTATCTATTAATTCCAAAAATACTTACTTAATCCCGTCTCAATGCTGAACAGGAAGGAGAACAGGTCTTAGAGGAACTGAAGGCATGGGTGTGGCTGAGCTGGGCAGGCAGAAAGTGATGAGAAATAGGGTCTGGAAGGCCGTGTTCTGAATTTGGATCTTATGACAGAAACAACATATAAGAGAAGATTTGCCTCTCCATCCCACACATACACTCTTTGTTTAAAAGAATAATTATTCTGGGCCGGCCCCTGTGGCTCAAAGGAGTAGGGATCTGGCCCCATATGCCAGAGGTGGTAGAATTCAAACCCAGCCCTGGCCAGAAACTGCAAAAAAAAAAAAAAAAAAAAAAAAGAATAATTATTCTGGCTGCAGGTGGAAAATGGATTGGGGAATAGGCAATCCTTTTACATAGCTGCAGTGCTGTTCCTGCTTTCTAGCCAGGAAATCATAATTGCCTTATCTGGGGAGAGTGGAGAAAGTTGGAAGAGCTTTAGAGCTATTTAGGATTTAGGAGGCACAAGCCCACGATTTCTGGACTTGCTGGGACCAAATGTTTTTGAACTTAAGAATCTTTCTGATATTCCTAGAAAGGTAATATAACATATATAAAATACATTATGTAACACCTTCATGGAGATTGGGGCAATAATCACGACATCAACATTTGCACAGTAACACACACACACACACACATTCACAATAAATAAGATGTATTAAGAAAATTAAGAATCCTCAATCACTTCTGAGAGGTTTCGCTGCCAAATGAGTTATAGAAAAATCTTTGCATTTTTACATGCTTTTGTTTTGAAGCTGTGCATGTTAGTATAATAATTAATTGAGACAGAATTTTGAGACAGAATCTCACTTTGTCACCCTGGGTAGAATACTATGGTGTCATAGTTTGGTGTGCTCAATACCATAATTGGGTAATGTGAATGGAATAAGCAACAGGGTAAGTTAAGATTGATATTTGGGTGTTTGCTTGGGGAGTTAGGTAGATGCTGGTATCACTTTGAGAGAGGAGGACAAAGCAGGAAATACATGTTTGTGGCCATGAACATGGGTTCAGGATAGGAGCTAGTAATATTTAAGGAGCATTTAAGTAGATATAAAGTAGCAACACTGAGAATGATCATTAGTGTTAAAAGCCGAGCAAGAACATAAAAGATGAATACTTATGTGCTTCTTGGATTTAGCAACTGAAGAGCTGTTGGTGACCTTGGAAAGAACATAAGTGCTGTGGCAGGAAAAAGAAACCCACATGTAGTAGATTGGGGGGTACGAGGAAGGTAAGGAAATAGAATGAGCAAAAGAAGATACATCTTTAAAATTCACTGCATATTTATTTATCTTGCTGGTCAACATGAGATTGCTCTTGTACGAGTATTAGAATTGGAAACTAGTTCTGAACAGTATAGAAAGACATATGAGCCACATTCCTTTCTTTTAACAATTTGCAGACGACAAACTAAGAAAAAAAATGTACCACATGATTCCATCTTTCGTAAGTGTTTAAAACATTTTTAAACCAGGAGTACATGTATCGATTCCTATGGAATTTTTCATAATACACTCAAGCTCTATCTTTGAACCTTGCAATTGATCAGCTTTCAGGTGCAGTCAGGGATCTGCAGATAGAATAAATTTTAAGGTGATTTTGATAAGAGAAGGTGGATCAGGACTAGGTCTATAAATTTTGGAAATAGCCATAAAGAGGTGAGAATTTAAATCGTAAGAGAAAGTGAGAGTGTGGAGAAGAGGCTGAGGAAAATGGAGCAGAACTTACATTTTTCCTTGTTATGTAAAAGAACTGGGAAAGAGATATGGCCATAAAGACCCTCTAAGGCTTAGCTGGGTATGGTGGCATGTCCACAGTGCCACCTACTTGAGAGCCTGAAGTGGGAGCATCCATTGAATCCAGCGATTTGAGGCTGTGTAGAATGCATGACTGTGCCTGTGAACAGACAATGCACCCAACCAAGGCAAAACAGTGAGACACAGTCACTTAAAAAAAATTTTTTTTAATTAAAAAAGAAAGAGGGAGGCAGGTGGATTCCTTGAGCTCAGGAATTTAAGAACAGCTTGAGCAAGAGTGAGACCCTGTCTCTGCTAAAAATAGAAAAGCTAGCCAGGTGTTGTGGCTCATGCCTGAAGTCCCAGCTACTCAGGAGGCTGAGGCAGGAGGATGTCTTGAGCCTAAGAGTTTGAGGTTGCTGTGAGCTATGACACCATGGTCTTCTACCCAGGGTGACAAAGTGAGATTCTGTCTCAAAACAAAACAAAGAAATAGATGAAATAAAATAAGATGTTGGGAACTACCACTTGCTATGCAAATTTGAGGCAGTTTTAGAAAGACCTTTGCAAAATATTGAAGTATGAGAAGATTATTTTAAAAAATGACTTCCCTTGTTTTGTTCCAATGATTCAAAAAATGATATAGAGTACTGCAATGAAGGAAATGAAAATCCTTTGCAAGTCCCACATCTAATGATAAGCATTGCTTATTATTATTATTATTATTATTATTATTTTTGTAGTGGGTATCCTTCCTGAGTTTTGGACAAACATGTTAGAGTAGCTATTTATTTGGGTTAACATTAGTTTTGATCCAAAAATATATTTTCCACATAAAATTTAGGATGAATTGATTGTTTTGAATATTAATGTGTGGTAAAATGACTTTGGAACGTTTCTGTTATAGCTGTAGTTATTCTGAAAAGTTAGATTGGAAAGTGTAGACTGGGACTGGCCACCTAAACTGGAGCCCTTGGGCCAAATCCTGCTCCCTTCTTGTTTTGTAAGTAGGGTTTTCCTGGAATACACAGCCATATTGATTTGTTTATGTGATGTCCAAGGCTGCTTTCGTGCTGCAACACCAGCGTTTAGTAACTGTGACCGAGACTATCTGGCCCATCGAGACTAAAATATTTATGATATGGCCCTTTACATAAAATGTTTGCTGATCCTGATATAACCAGTGTTTTCCAAATTAAATTCCATGGCACATTAGTTTCCCATGAAATGTTAATAAACATTCTTGAACCAGAGCCCCAAGTTCAAATATGTTTGGAAAATGCTGGATTAAGCAAACTTAACCAGGTTTCTTTCCATTTGGACACCTGATAACATTTAATACACTCATCGATAATCAACAAGAACAGGGTATATTACATATAGCTTGCCTCAAAGTTATTGGGTCGCAGAATTTTTTTCTACAAAGACCTATTAATGTCACATAGTTTGGAAAATTTCAAATTAGTCTGTTTGGTAGGCCTTGCCAAGATCATAAAATGGCATAAATGTAACGCCATGGTGTTTTAATTCTAAGGTATCTGTGTGGAAAGACTGCTTGGTTCCAGAGATCAGAAAACCATTCTCCGCTGGTGAATCACCTGAGCTGTCTATTGTGGCCTGACTTCTGTGAAGGAGATTCTAGCCTGCAGCAATATTCCCACTCATGCTAAACAGAAATGGAGGTTAAATATACAGGCTTCTATGTAGATACACAGGAGGGAGACAGATAGGGCCTCTGAGGTGGTAACTGGGGGAAATGAAGCATTCACTTTTCTGAATGTTATAGGAGAGAATTTTAGAATAGAATATTTGGAGTACTGTTCCCAGAGCTGTGACTTTCATGGGTACTGGGCACTTTTGTTTTTGTCCAGACCCTTTCTTCACTTAAAAAAAAATGTGTGAAAATTATCTTTTATGACTACATTAGTACAGAGACAAATATAATCCAGGCTGGATATATTCATTTTTCTTCTGATTCAAAAGATATTATAATTAAAACATTTCATGGCCCCTAAAAACATTGTGGGCTCTAGACACTGCCTCCTGTGCCTACTCAGTGAGTCAGCCCTGAGAGTTGCCGAGGCATAATATCTTCCCTGCCAGACTAGAACCTTCTTTAGGGTTTATACTTTATACTCCCCTTCTACTGTAGGCACTGAAAATCTCTAGCACATAGTACTGATTTGATAATATCTGTTGAATGAATGATTGATTGATTTCAAGATACTCAAAGACCTCAGCAGAGCACAAGAACTAGCAGCTACTGAAAGACATTTAGGTGTCTTCCAAAGATCTAATCAAATTAACACAAATTATTAAAAATCAATCAGAATATCATCATGTGATGGGAAGAAGTCTCGAGTTAGGTCTCTAAGTAATTGTGCAGCAAGTCATTTCATAACTTTGGGCCCCAATTCCTTAATTAGTAAAAACAAATATTAAGTCAAATGAGAAGGTTCCATATGTGCTTCTTATCAGAAGCCAGAACAAATAACAAAACTTTTATAATTTTTGTAAGGTTATGAAATAACTTGTAAGTTTTAAAAACAGTCCCGGTGGTATAGATCCCGAGTTCTTTTAAAAATTAAACCCTCTTAAAAATGGTAATCATGGCCGATATGGTTACAAACTACCTAATGTGCTTTCAAAAAACAGTGCATGAAACCCTTCTAAGAGCAAAGCAAATCAGAAAGTTTTTTAAAATTAAATAAGAATCCTAATAAGTCCCCTAACTCAATTTTCTTCCAGCATAGGCCTCTTCTTAGAGAATATTCTTACCTGCTTTTTGTCATACCTTACTTGAAAGCTGTGATACCCTGACAACAGTGCTTTGCTTTTACCAGGAATTTTGTCTAATCCAACCTACAATTAGCAGAAAAGAAGTGGTACCGAAGTACACCGCACAGTCAGTGACACTCACACAAGGCTATGAGAACTATTTAAAAAACAACTTAACACAACAAATACGCAGACTGCTGTCTGTTTCCTATTAAATCAAAGATGAGAGGTACTATTATATCTGGTACTAGTTTCTAATCAAATGACAACAACCCATCATCACAAAAAAGGGAAGTTGGGCTGGTCACTTCTCACAGAAATTTCTATCATTTTCTCTAATGGCATAATACTTAACTCAGGAAAAGGCCACACGCACACTTCTGAAATATAGAAATGGATACGTGTGCTTTGATTTTCACCTCAAGTGGAGGCAGAAGTGAAAAACTGAGATTTGCTGAGTTTGTTCCATAAACTTCCACCAGTTTTTTGCAGACAGCACTGCTCTGCTTAAAGGACAAGAGCTGTGGGGCAGAGGGTGGCTCCCTGGACGCTCACCCCTCTCTGCCATTTCCCACCATTCTGAATAAAGAAAGAAGGGGCATTTATTATTGGGAACTGAACGTTGCTGGGAAAGGTATTTTACCCTCTGTCTACCAAATGTCATTTCACAGAGGAGCTCTCTCGGGCATGGACATAATATATTTTGGATATTCCAGGAGGACAGAGAGGATTTCACATGTTTTGTTCCCCTGCCAAGCATACCTTCTGCTTTGGTGTCGAGGTAAAAGATCCATGTACCTCTAGAAGGCCTCTAGGCACTGCAGCCTTTGGGAGCCTGGCAAGCCTTGGCCATGACCTATTTGAGAAGATCTAGCATACCAGAGATCTAGGACATTTTAAGAAGGAATTTTTCATACATATGATTCTAAACCACATAATTTTGAATGGATTTGCCATCACAATTTTCAAACGATTTTATTGACTTAGTCAGTTTCATGAAGGCTCAAGCTGATTTTGCTTTCAAATGCTCAAAGAGAGGCTTATTAAAATATGTTCTTGGTGTAGAAAATGACTCTGGATAAGAATAGCTGTCCTAAATGGTTCCTTGACCCTGTAATCAAGATTATCTGCAATTTTTTTTCTGGCTTGAGGCAACAGCTTGTATTTTGCCATGGAAAAAATGAGAACAATTAGAATGTTTTCTAGATTAGATACCTGGTATCAGAATACAGAAGGTACCTATTCTGGCAGAGTGATTGTTTTTCCAATACCAAGTACTGGACAAAGTTTCTGTTTTAAAATCCCTGCCTTCTCTGATGCCAGGCTGCCCTGCCTGAAAACTCCCATCCCAGGAACCTGAAGCACCCTTACTAAAGTTTTGTCCTGTGGGACCAAGCTACGTTTCAAAGGTCATTATATAATGAGGCAGGAAGAACCAACTTCTAGGAAGACCAAAAATCCTTTCAGGGCTGTATTTGAATGGTTTTCAAACTGACCCTTCTGTTCCTTTCCCTGAATTTGATCAATCAGCAGGTTGAAGGTCCTGAAGTCAGGAGTCTGTAGAATAGAGTTCGGCTTTAGGGAATACAACTGTCCTGCAGGGTTTCTGGAAGAGGCTTCACTAATTGTGCATTTTACTCTGTGGCCCAGTTCTGATGGTCTGGTATATTTTTAGAAGAATTTTTGAACATAGGCTAATCATGGAGATTTTAATTCATTGGACATTATAGCATGAAACTTGACAATATCTGAAATCTGACAAAGAAATGATGGGCTACAAAATAAGAGAAATAATCTCAAAATGAAATAGTTTCAAAACAAAATTTTAAAGATCTTCTTGCAGTTTAAAGAAAAATACTCTATTTAGGATAAGATGTGGGTGTGTAGTAATATGTTTGATATGCTGTGGGGTAGATGTGAGGAGGGGGGGGCTGGGCTTACAAAACTCTTACCATGGTCCTGGGGCATATTGAGGACAAGCAATAGAATTTTTTAATGGTTAAAAGTATATTGTTTCCGGTTTTCCCCCTTAGTAAGAGATGCTAGTGATACTGGATTAGATATAAAAGTTCAATTTCCAGTGAGGGTAGCTTAATGATGTCTCAACATTTCCACTTCTGTTGGACTGGGTGTGTCCAACTGAACCTGCTTCTTTTATTAAGAGGATTGGCCTGGGAGACCTCAGAGAGGAATTGTGGCAAAACGAAAATGCAGACTTTAATCCTGGTAGCAATTGCTGGGCTCTCAACAACTCTTTGTGTGGGCTCTTCCCCTCCCCTTTCAAAACTTGCAATTAACCTCGGGTATGGAGCCTTTTTAAAAATTTAGTTGAGGGACCCATAATTTAAATGTACATAGAGAAACAACAAAGACAGAAACCAGAAATTTTGCCAGACACCTGGGAACAGCTCTGTATTATCTCAGAGTCTTCAAGTTGGAAGGGGCTTTCAAAATCTTCCTGCTCAGCCCCCCACATTCTACAGATGAAGGAAGGAGGGAGGGCCCAGATGGCAAATGACTTATTCAAGGTCTTAGAGGTGATTTGTGGCAGAGGAGGGATTAGCGGGCAGGCTCCTGACCTTTTCTCTTACTCTGTGCTGACGGAGAGTGGAAGAAAAAAATAAAGTCCACTTTGGTGTGGAATTGCTTTCTGCTAAGATTAGAGGAGAATGAATCATTGGATTTTTTTTTTTTTTTTTTTTTAACAGTGATTCAGAGAAAACTACATAGAGTATGCAAGATCCAAGGAAAAAACTGAGTTCTGGGGCTTACAGCTTACATCCTAACTGTTTACCAAGCCTAGATAGGCACAGAGTCTTTACCTTTTGCCTGTTTAATGATCATGTTTGATCTTAAAATCTCCCCAGCCATACTATGTAACATTGTGTGCCTTATGGCTTTGGAAGTCTCCACTTATTAGTATGAGTGAAATCCTTTTTTATAGAGATGAGCTGGTCTAGGAATCTCCGAGGTGAACTCCACTCATTCATACTCATTGCTAATAGGAATAATGATAGCTGACACTATAATGCTGGCCTAAACATGCAGAAAAGAATTTTGTATTATCATGAAATGTTATCCTATGTAGTTTTCCTAACTTAATTTTACTTTTTAATTTCAGTTTTCCATTAACAAAAGCTAAGAGTGAGTAGACCCTTAAAACTCTTCTCGTAGGGTTAAAGTGGTTAGTAATGAAATCCATTTTAATTTTAGAATCCTCGGTGAAAAATTTTAATATGTGGCTTTCAGGCCACCTGTCTTGAGGCCATTTCATGATGTGGAAAGTTTGAAGCTTAATATTTTCTTGGTTGTTGGATTCCAGTGGTTCAGCACTTTCCCCTGAAAGTGTTAAATTGATGTGAATGCTGTACTTCAGTCTTTCCTAAAATGTACCTCTAGAGTTCAGTGATGGAAAGCCCAGAAATTCTCTGTGGAGACATCATCTTGCTTTTAAGCCACACCTATTTAGGCAAAGAAAATATAATTCAGTGGTGGGAGACGTAACTCGGGACTAACAATCTGCTTTTCAGAGATGTTATTTCTGAGACAGTGACAGAATGCCTTGAAACTCCTGTGCTGAGCATGGGAAGATGAATTTCCTAAGAGGCAGATTGTTTTCTTAAAATGCTCCACAACAAACCCAAGCTATCTTTTACAGACTGGAAGATAGCAGTTTAACCAAGATAAAAAGCTGTAAATGGATACTAATCTACAGTAGCCATTACTTTTGCACTAGGACATGATTTTCCACTAGCCAGAGCCTGTTCCAGGGAACTTTCTGATTTCTTTCCATTGAATGAAAGCACAGGGCTGTTTTCATCAGTATTATGACACTTCCTTTTCAACAAACAGCAGGGCAACCCCCACCCCTACCCTGCACGCTTGTCTCTGTTTAACTTTGCTTTGGCATAATGAATGGCACAGTTGTCCTCTTCTTTGTGTGTTTAAAAATCAAACATTTTCTAAGTTGCTAAGAGCTATCTAAATTTTAATTTATAGCATAAACAACTGAAATAATAAAATTACTGTTTTTCTGTTCTTAAGGGATTTAGAGCCCTTTTAAACATGCACTTACTGACTTACTGTCCCCCTGTGACCTTAATTTCAATTTCCTCATTCAGAAAATGGTAATAACAGTAACATTATTTCAAAGGATTATTGATGGGATTGAATGAAATAATATGTGTCTGACAAAGTATATGTTAGTTTTCCCTTTTTAATGTTTGAATGAAACAATTTACTTCAATTAAAACATACTTTTACAATTCCTTTCCATTCCCCATGCAATAGAAAATAAACTAAAAATTCCATGAGGTTCATTTATGAAGCTATAAAAGAAAGTTAGTCATCAAATAAAATAAAACGGCAAAATCAAGAGACTTATTTATTCAAACTGTTTATAGTTTTGTCAATAAAGATAAAAATGATTTGACAGAACACAGCTATTAAAGCAATAAAACCTTTCAGGTTCCATTTACATCCCAGATTGAACCCCGCCTAGAAGAGATTTGGAATAGAGTGATTCGAATGTACCTGTTGATGCACAATCTGGGCAAGAGACTTTTAGTCTTTCCTTTCCTGAGTTTGCTGATTTCCCCAGAACACTTACTGTCCTTCAGATCAGGCAGGCTCCTATGGTAACCAGTAACTAAATGGACCCCGTTGCCAGGAAAGGTACGTGAAACAAAACCAAAACAAGGCAGACAGGAAGACAGGGGCTTCCCCAGTGGTTGAATTGAGAGTTGTCAGGGGAAACATGAAAATACAATTGTAAAACAGCTCAGTGCAATGTTTTAATATTGATTGTAGCAATAATAGTAGTAAAATATGGATTAATATGTGGTAACAGCAGCATCCTTTCCCCCCAACCTTTTTAGTTCCTTACTTTTGATTTTTTTTGTGCAGTTTTTGGCCAGGGCTGGGTTTGAACCCACCACCTCCAGCATATGGGGCCGGCGCCCCTTACTTTTGATTATGTGAGCACAGATTTATACATGAACTGTTCAATAATGGAACCAAACATTTGCCAGAAAATTTATTTTATTTTATTTTTTTGAGACTGTCTTACTATGTCACCCTTAGTAGAGCTGTGGCGTCACAGCTCACAGCAACCTCAAACTCTTGGGCTTGAGTGATTCTCTTGATTCAGCTTCCCAAGTAGCTGGGACTATAGGTATTTCATTTCATTTATTTATTTTTCTTTCTTTCTTTTTTATTTTGCATTTTATGCAGAGCAACCTGAAGACAGTTACCCAGGGGTTACAGTGTGTTCATCTTGACAAGTGTGGATCTGGGGATTGGGGATCCACACAAACACAGGCAGGAGTTTTGAAGAAAGAAAGAGGCACAGCAGGAGTTCATCTCAACCCTTTCTCAATGAAAGAAGGGGAGAGTGTTGAGTCCTTGAAAATCTGTGCAAATGGGGCTTCTAAAACACATACTGTGAGCTCTTGGGGATGGGGCAGGAAAAGGATGTTGATAAGTAAAGGGGTGTCTTCTTCAGGCAGGAGATGAGGTGGGAAGCTTACTATTTTTAATGTCCTCATTCCCTAGATCTGATACTCAAAGGCGTCCATGTCCAATCATGAATGATTTCCCTGTTCAAAAAGGGGTGCTAGTCATTTATTTATTTTTCTGAGACAGAGTCTTCCTCTCCTGTCTGAGGCTAAAGTGCCATGACATTAGCCTAGCTTACAGCAAACTCAAATGCCTCAGCTCAAACAATCCTCCTGCCTCAGCCTCCTAGGTAGCTGGGACTGCAGGAACCTGGCACAGCTAACACCTGGCTTAGAATTTTTACATTTATTTTAAAAATCCTTATAACCTTAAAATATTTTTAAATTCTTAAAAATATATTGTTATATTGGTTTTATAGGTTCTTCTAAACTCAGTTTGATTATGAGCCATCCTTGGTGACCCACTTAGGCATAGGATCCAATGAAATTCCCTTTCTCATTCTTAGAATTTTGCAATTAGGCAATTAATGATTATAATAAAGTTTAATGTTCACATTCTCTGCTGGCTTATAGGGTGAGGCAGGGAACCAGGTCATGCTCAGTGGCTTGTTCCTACAGCCTAGCAGGGTACCCGGCATGCAGTGAAAACTCAATAGAAGACCAAGGTTCAGGGAAGTGACTTTTTTGCTTGCACACAATTGCTGGAAGCTTATCCAGGGGCCTTTCATGAAACACTCTGCCTGGGATATTATTTTTGTCCTAAGATCTCAGAACACATAGACATTCTTGTACTCACATTTCAGTAACCTAAAAGGGAGGGATACTATTTTTCTTTCATTTTATAGATATAACAAAAGTTTGGTGTCTTGCCTAAACTCATATAAGTTCCATAGCAATACATAGGCTGATGATAATAACAAAAATAAAGACTTATAAAAATATGGCAGGACTGCAGTCCCAACAGCCAGTGGCATACTCTTTAAAACAAAATTTTCCCCAACTTTTTCTTACCACATTTGCTGATTGAAAAAAAAAAAAAGGCCTTTTAGTCACTCCGTCAACTTCTACCATAATTGTTTATATATTTTTCTTTCTTTTTCTATTTTCCCATTGGACGATAGGCTCTTTGAAGACAGCAACTTTATATTTTTTCTATTTTCCATCTTAGATCCTAGCACTTACATGACAGCTCAGTAAATAGACGTTAAATGAATCACATTGCTGACATTCTTATGACTGTCTGCTGGTTAGCATCTTTCTTCCACTTATATCTGTCACAATAGTTCAGGTTATGCTATGATAAGAATTCTAAGATTTCAGGTTATTTTCTATGCATGGTGTCAGGGAGAGCTTTGCTAATCAGTGTCAACAGAGGGACTAAAGCTAAAAGAAACTTTGTCATCTTATGACTCTGCCATCTAATCACCAAGCCTCAGGGTTTGCCACAGCTGGTGTTGAGAACAAACTGGTGAGTCAATCTCAAGCCATGGAAGCTGTAGTCCAGACTGTCACTCCTATTCCTGTGGGCTGAACTAGTCACATGGAGGCATGGAGGTGTCTAACCAAAAGCAAAAGAGAATTCGATATCGGTGCACTTTAATAATGCCAACGCACAGCCATTATCTGTGACCTCAGGCTCTGTGAAAGAAGTAAGGCAGATGGCAAGCAAGAGACCAAAGGAAAGAAAAAAGGAACATCCAGGCAGAAAAAGAGGTGGATGGTGAACAGGAGTAAGAAAAAGCTCAGCTGGCAGGGCTGTTCTGGCACGGTTGGCTCCTGCTTTGAGAGAGGACTAAAGCCCTCAAAGACACTGGTCTTGTCTTCTCAAAGTCTGTGTTGATCCTGCCCAGGCACACAGCATGCACACCTTTACCACTGAGGGCCATGCTTTGTTGATGCTCATTTACCCTTGAGGATCATGGCTCCTTGGGGAAGAGCATCATAAGGTTTCCTGAATGTTTTGAAGTAGGGAGAATGAAGATCTTGCCTTCTACTTGGGGTAGGAATGGCAAAGAAAGGAAACTAAGAGGCAGAAGTCTCCCTGACCCTGGAAGGCATTTTTATTCTTGTCCTTAAAGTCTCTAACCATCTTCCTTTCTCTGCTGGGGTTGAACATCACAAAGGAAAGAATTATGGGTGTCTTCTTTGTGGTCGTCTTCTCAAAGTCCACAAGCAGTAGGCACATAGGTAGTATTCAATAAATATTTGTTCATCAATGGCTTGAAAGGGGTAAGCTAGAGGGATGAGCTACAGCACTTGTAATGAAGGGTTCATTTCCCCAAGTGGGCCTTTTGAGGAATTGCACACTACTGAAGTTGCCATTCACCTGATTAGCGGTGTTGTAGGCAAGTTGAGTAGGGAGGTTGTTTTTAATCTTTGGGTTGTCCTTGGCAAGATCTGTTCAGTCATTTTCTTTCTAGTTGGTAGTTTGGAAGTCCCAGCAGTACAGCTCATGGCTGGCAGTCAATTAGTTGTGAATTTATTTTTAATCTTCAGCAAATGTCCCCGATGAACACACATCGGATGCATGATAATTACCATCAACTACTTTCTCTTCAGCTCCCCTGTGCCTGGCAAAGTACTATGCAAAACAGACAAAATATAGTTCCAGTCTAATAGATCTGACAGAGCAAATAAGGATCATTAACTTTTTGCTGTATTTTTAAAAATAATTGTTTTGTGTGGAGGAGTGATTTTCTTATTATCCGATAAAATGCTTCATGGAGGGCTAATTTAAAAGGACTCAGGGAAGAAAAAGGAGACATGATAGAGCATAAAAATATTAAAATAGGTTCTTTGATAACTGTACAAGTTTAAAAATTAGTAAGTAATACAATTACTAGGTGGTGATTCCCGTTTGTTGAGGAAAAGATGAGAGGAACATTTCTAGTTACACACGGGCATATACCTGTCTTCTCCCTTAACTGTTCTAGCACTTTAGAATAAATGTCAGAATGTATTTTATAGCCAATGTGTAACCCCCAGGCTGTTTAATTCAGTAAGGAATAAAGAAAAAGAATAGTATCTATGCTTGTCATGTATGGAAACTCTTTCCTCATTTCCCAGTCAGGAGCAAACATCACCTGATTGTAAAACAAACCTTTGTAAACATATCACCATTTGATTGAAAATAACATTCCAGAGGCACTAACTTCTTTTTATGGATAGAGAAGTTCTACAATGTTAGCTGTTGAGGAAACACATTGTAATTAATTTCTAATTTTTGAATAGAGGATTTATTTTTTCATCCTTCAGAGCGCTTGTTTGGTTATTTTCTTATGTAGATGTCAAATAATTTACCAGCTGATGAGAATGATGAACTCTGGAAATATTTATGATTATTTATTCATCTGCCTTTATAGGATAAAAAATACTTCTTGAACAAAAATATTTGGGAAACATTAATAAAAAGCATGTTGCTCAAAAAAAAATTTTTAAAAAGCCCCATTAACATTGGGCTAGCTTGTTACCACATCACCCCTTCAAATAAGAGCTCACTTTGCCAAGTGTTTCCTGTGAAGAACAGGCAATGCTGAGTTTGGCACCATGGACAATTTCAAATTCCAGAAAAGCCACAAAATTAAGACAGGACAGAGTCACCGCAAAGCTCTAAAAGAGGAAAAAAGAGACAAATAGACTGTTTCTCCCTGCTCAAAGGCATAATAAAGGAACATGAAGACTTACTCAAAGTTTGCATTTCTATATATTTTATTAATAAATACAAAACTTTGAGGTGTACTTTTTCACGTGCAGCTGTGTTGAGATACAGAACACAATGTCCTGCTATTTCTGAATATGACTAAAAGGAGAGAGAATAAAGATCTGTTTAGAACAAATAAAGAACACAGCCCAAAGCCACACAAAGGCAAATGTGTGTGGATGTGAGAAGCTTTGAACTTTTTCCTTAAAATTAGGAAAAAGCCTTGTGAGGGCTGAGAGTCAGCTGGTCTGCCCGAGGGGGCAGCGTCCTTGCTCTGGTATGTGACTCTGAGGTCAGCTTCTCCAGTTGGTAAAAGTGAGGTCTTTCCAACCAGCCTCCAATTTTCCCCACCCTTAGGGAGATGGCATAACACCAAGAGGTGGGGCCTGGGGCAGTGGAAAAACCAAGAGTGCTGAAGTCCCCCAGGCCTGATGAGTTGAACTGTTCAGAATTTGCTCACTGCGTGACCTTGGGTCAGTGCTATTGGCTCTCTGAGACCCAATTTCCTTATTTGTAAAAAGTAACAATAATACTATCTTCCTTGTCGGAGTTTCATGAGGATTAAATGAAACAATATACAATCTATTTCTAGTAGAATGACTCAATACCATGTCTTGGCACACTATGAATGTGACCACTTGTGAGGTCTATTTGCTTCTTTCTTCATTCATTTCCTTACTCATTTAAAAAGTATGAATCAGGCCCCTGCTATGTGCTGCATTCTGAGTCTGTGAGTGTGGGTTAGATAGACATAATCCCGGAGCTTTTTGTACTATGGAGGCAAATGACAGGTGAACAGTAATTACAACACCTTGAGATGTGCTAGGTTCTAGACGCACCAGTTTCGAAATAACTTGTAGTAGTATGGTACTGAAGTTTGAGAATAATTTGGTTTTACATTCAAATAACGTGTTTAAGGTAATACTTATTACAATTGTATTCTCACTCATTTATAGTCCACAATGCCTTTCTACTCCTCAAAGGAAGTGGAGGTAGAAAAGGGGGAAAGGGGGGGGAAGGGAGGGTGGAGGGTGGTGGAGGGAGGGGGATTGGTGAGAATACACTTGTGGTGCATCTTACAAGGCTAAATGTGAAACTTAGTAAATGTGGAATGTAAATGTCTTAACATAATAACTGGGAAATTGCCAGGAAGGCTATGTTAACCAGTGTGATGTAAATGTGTCAACCGGTCTGTGAAACTAGTGTGTGATGCCCCATGATCATATCAATGTACACAGCTATGATTTAATTAAAAAAAAAAGAAAATTAAAACAAACAAACAAAAAAAAAACCAAAGAAATGCCGGGGCAAGAATGCGCCTCCCCAGGGACACTACAGGCTGACCTAGCTTTATATCAGTGCTAAGTGAGTAGTGTTGATAATGATAACAATGATGACAATGATGATAAGTGACTTGAAACAACGCCACTGAAAAATGCAATTTGGTAGTGTTTTGTAGAGACTTTCTGCTATAAAAGTCAAATACAAGACAATCCAAATAGTCTGTGTCTTTTTGTGATCTGTGACCTTCATTACAGACAACAGGATTTTATGTCCCCTCTGGAATAGCATTGTATTTTATTTTTGTACCATTGTATTGTAAATGAAATTTTGGAAATAGAACTGATATTATGAAAATGTGTCTTTTAAAATGAGATTTCTTCTTACATAAATACCTGTCTGAAAAGGGCAGATCAGGTGATTTCACAGAGCTTCTGGTCTGTGGCTCTATCTTGGGGCATTTGGTGTATCACTGTCCCCCCCATTCTTGACACACAGCCCACAGAGACACCAGGAAGCTTACTGAGAGTACCCATCTGGCCTGGCACACACACCACCCACTGCCCTTAAGTTCCCTTCACTCAGATGGCATGGAAACCTTGCTGATGCCAGCTTCATGATTGAAGCAGTCCTCCGCATCACACAGGCTAAAATGCCAGGGAGATTCAAGAAGATCCATGGAAGCTCTACGGTTAAACAGATGGGAGCATGATTTGTATCCTCTAAGAGAACATGGGCCCATCATGTAAATTCCGGAGTTCCTTTTAAAATTATCTTTCTAAGACCATATTGCTCCTGGAAAGATTTGGTGGGCTCCTCCACACAGGTAATAATGTATAAAATCATTTTTCTGAAAGTCACAGAGACCAACTATTGTAATTTTTTTGTGTTGTCCTTTCTCTTTTAGACTTTCTCTCACCATGTGAGATATTATCTAATATCTCTGTGTTTTTAGGAAGGTGGGTAACGTTCTAATAATTAATCATATGCTAGATCATATTTTCAGGGTTTTTTTTTTTGGTAAGATATATGCCTGGTAATATGTGCTGAATGTGTATCCTCATTAAAAAACTCATTTATTCTAGAAAATTCAAACGTATATAAAGTTAGCAGACCTGTCTAATGAGCACCTGTAATGCATCACTGAGGGTCAACAATTATCCACACATGAGCAATAAATTTTTGTCTATACCTCTATATCCTTCCCCCTTCCATATTATTTTGAAGCAAGTCTCTTGGACATTATATGATTTCATTCATAATTGTTAAATATGTATCTCTAAAAGATAAAGACACATTGTTTTTTTACCATTATCAAAGCCAAGAAAGTACATAATTTTTTAATATCATAAAATATTTATATCTAAAACTCAAATTTTCAACTGTCTTATAAATACCATAATTTTTTTTTTTCTTAAATTTTAGAGACAGGGTCTCACTCTGTCACCCAGGTTGGAGTGCAGTGGCATGATCACGGCTCACTGCAAACTCAAACTCCTATGCTCAAGTGATCCTCCTGCCTCATTCTCCCAGGGTGCTGGAATTAGAAGCGTGACCCCCTGCACCCAACCCTCAATGCCGTAATGTTTTACACTTTTTTTTTTTTTTTTTTCTAGGACCCAAGTCAAGTCCATACATTACACACAATGTGATTAGTTGATACGTCTTTTGAATATTTTTCTAAGTTGTGAGTTTTCCTCCTACCCCTTTTTTCTCTCTCCTGAATTATTTGTCATATACTGTTTACCACAGTGTGGACTGTACTGATTGCATCACTGCAGGGCGGATTAGCAGTTTTCTATATCTTTTGTATTTCTTGCAAGTTGGTAGTTGTGCGTATGTACTTTATTAAAGTCAGGTTAGATCTTTTTTTTTTTTTTTTTTTTAAACATAACTACTTCATCGAGATGTTGTGGTTTTTCAGCAGGAAGCAGAGGGTGTTTGAGTGAGTCTTTCTGTGATGTCAGCAGCACTGAGGCTCAGTCAATGAACCACTAGTTCATTATAATTTGCAAAATGGTGATATTCTCATGCTATGATTTCTTCCTTACTTCTTAGCTTTTATAGAGTGATACTTCCTTTTAGTGACTATATAGATTGTTCAGTTCACCTAGGAAAGGATGAATCAAAGGCTTGATTTTTTTTCAGACCTTGTTTACCAGGGGTAAGAAAGTACCTTTTTTTGTAAGTGTAATTAGACCCCATGAATTTAAATGTACTTGTCATTGAACTTCTCACTTTTTGTAAAATTATTAATGCTCAAATTGCCCCAGTTTTTGTGAAGAGGAACAGAAGCCTCTTTCAGTCGACTCTGCCTCCTGCTGAGATGATCCTCATAGTTTATGATAGTTTTCTTGCCATCTGGTTTGACAAGATGTTGCAGACTCATCTTGTATATCTTCTGTACTAATACTCTGAGTCTTTTGAAAATGGTATTGGAGACCACAATCTGGATCTAGGAATGCTAATGCATGCACGTGTATTTATGGGTGTAGGACAGCTGTCTGGAACTTATCCAGCCATGTATGTCTCTATGTTTTCTGTTACATGGCTACATACTTTCTGGACCACCCTTGTGTGTGTGTGTGTAATGGTACACATATAGACACGCACGTTATGCATATATTATGAAAAATATCTTTTTTCAAAGATAAGCTATATTGTGAATTTATATTGATACTGCCAGATCATATTTAGAAGAACTAGTTTTTTATTTAATTTCTTATACCATATACCTGTGTCTTTTTTCCATGATGAGAATACTGTTTCTCAAGGTGATTGGGAATGACTCAATTAAAATATTGCATGATTTCTCATTTGTTTGATTCCATAATAATCACGTAACAATCTCAAATTAGCCTATGAATAAAATCACCACAATATGATCACCTGAAACCATTAAACTTTAAAAAAAAAATTTTTTTTTCCGTCTCAGGTGTATTCTGCTAGGAATGCCAAACAAATGGTTATGTTTTAAAGCTACTTAAAACAGTCCTCTTGTGTGGCTTGCCAATACCGAATTACATTTTATTTTATTTTTCATTATTTGAAAATTGCTTTTAAATTGTTTTTTGCAATAATTGAAAATATTTACATGGTTCCAAGTCAAATATCCTGAACACGGAAGATTAGAAGAAATTTGGTTTCTGTTTCTGAACTCTCCTGGTTTAGATTACTATTTAGAATTTTATGTTTTTTTCTCCAGTTTTTTATTTTAAATATAAGCTGACATGTATATATCCATATTCCCCCCTTTTGTATCCTCCCTTTTCTTAAATATAATTGTACATTCTGCAGAATTTCTATACCTTGCCTTTTTTCAAGTAAGAATATATCTTTCCCTATGTGGTCCATTTCACTTATTTCTTCTCTTCAGTTTTTAAGTGTGCATTTTTGATGTTTAGGAAGATTTGCCCTTTTGTTTTAATAGTTGTCTTAGCAGTACTATTTTAAAAAATACCCATTCCTCCTCTGTCCCCTACCTTGGATGGCAACTGAGTCCCTATTTGAGATATTTTGATGCAGTTAGCATTGCATCTTAACTTAATCATTATTAAAATAAAATAATTTAATTTGATATTTTTAATAACTATATGAAGATCAGAAAGCTACTACGTTCTTCCACGCTCGTATTTTTGATGGTTGTACTATATCTACCATGTAGTCATAGCAAACATAATTACATATTACATGCGTTTTCTCTTATAGCCTTCTTCATTTTGTCAAATATAACTATGTTTGGACTGCAGATGTAGACAACGGCTTCCACTTTTCTGCTTGGATATTGGAATTCAAGTGTATCTTATCACTCAAGTTTTGCTGTAGATGTTTTTGTATTTTAATTGCTTTTTATTTTTAAAGAAGATTTGTTTAGGGGGTTTTGAAAATTATGCCATTACCGCCACCTTCTCATAAGCCTCAAAACTGCGTGAATGTGGAATGGTTTTCCCGTAACAGTTTACTTTACATAAGCTGTATTATTTTTAGTACCTGCTTCTGTAGGATGTGTTGTCTTTAAGGGATGCATATATGATATTACATCATAAATGCTTATTGTGGAAGCATCTTATAAACAGATTTAAACAGTTTTGGAAGAAGCATCATAAAGCACTTTGAGCATTCATTATTAAATAAGCATTATTTTTGTGTTGGTTTCAATTTGCCTCCCTAGAGAAAGATACATTGTTTGTGTACCTAAACATGAAACATGTAATTAGAAATAAGGAAAGGGAACAGGAGGAAGAGAGGCAGCAGAAGCAGAAAATGTAACATTATACCCATAACCTGTGCTTACCCTTGACTTTAAACTTTGTTCAGATACTTTATCAGTTCTTGGTAGAGTCATAAAGACTGGATTTAGCATCATTAGTGTAATGATGAGAGGTTTTTTCCTTTAAGCAAATCCCTTATTTTAGAAGAAAAGTAAAACGTTAACTCTTAGGAATCATTATGCAATAACAAAGAGCAGTAAAATTTTACAGTGGTTGGACCAAGTCCAGTGACTCACTGGTTTGTGAAAAGTTCAGGAAAAATTGAGTAAATGGCTCACATAATGGGAAGTTTAAGTAACAAAATGAGAGGCGGGGTAGGGAGATGAGGAACACTTCTCATCTACATGGTAGAGTTTCTGGAGAGTGTCCTATGCTCATTATAGATGTAGGAAGATGATCATAATTATAAGAGTACATGTTTGGTGTGAAAAAAACCTATGGTGGTAAAGCCTCAGGGTTTAAAAAGAACTTGGGAGATATTATTGTACATACTATTTTTTAATTAATCTCATTTTCCTCCCTTTTTAAGCTCCCTTTCTTGCTTAGAAAGAAAACTGTGAGCAGAATAATCATAACTACCACATGTTGGTTCTTACTATAAAGCTAAGGGGTAGGAAATCTCCATGCAGGTGTCTCACTGGGTTCTCTATAGCATCATGAGAAAAACCCGGGAGGAAGTGATGGACAGAGAACTTAGGTGACATGCTTAAGGTCACAGAGCTGAAACTGTGGAGCTGGGGTTTGAACCCAGATTAGTCTGACTCCTGAAATGTATTCTTAGCCAGGTCGTGATAGTGTCTTCAGAAAACCATGGTTTAATGTGGAAAGGTGAAGCCTTGAAGGGATTCTAGTTTTGTTCAAATTAAGTTCCATTTAAGGAGCCAAAAGTCATACACTGTTCAGAAAATGCAGTTCTTGCCTGAGGATATTGCAGTCCCTGCTCAGTTGATGTTCAGTTGCTCAGCTCTGTTCAGCCAGTTCTTCTAAGCCAGGTGTCTGGAACATACAAATGAATGAGGCACATCTCTGCCTTTGCGTCTAGTGGATGCAGCCAGATGTTTATGGAGGGAAGTGGAAGCTCCATTCTCAAGCATTGCCAAGGTTACACAACCAGATGTTTATCGAAAAGAATGAAAGCTCCATTCTAGAGCATTGCCAAGGATAGCCTGTGAGCTGCAAGATGTTGGAAGATCCGGGGAAAGATGGTGAGTGGTGAGAGGTTCCCTAAAGGTGACCAGCTCTGCCTGGGACTTACCCAATTTTAGTACTAAAAGTACCTCATTCAAGGAGGAAATGCTTCAGTCCCTGGCAGACTCAAATGATCGGTCTCACAGGTTTCTGCCTGTTTGGAACATTACCCATTTCCCATGAGAGAATTGGGAAATTCCCAGTCAACCCTGCTAGGAACATTGCTATTTATGATCATCACCTTCAAAATGATGGTTTAGTCTTCTGTGAGCAAGACTCAGTTAAGCAAAATTGATTTTCAATCTTATTCAAACTGGGAATTCAATGAGTTTGCTTGGTTTTCTTGTGTGGTAGGAACCCATGTTGCCCTTAAGAACTTTGCAAATCCAAGTGTGAAGACAGAGGCAATCCTGTGTGGGTTTAGGAAAGATAATAGGCATACCCAGAGACCTTGTGATGGAGCAGATTGTTTAATGAAGAAGGAACTATGTTAGACAGGTTCCATGTTCAAAAGTCAACTGGCAGGGTTTCAATAGCAGCAGCATCACCAGGCAGTCTTGCACATGCAGCCCTGTACTATGTGGTCAGGGTGGCCGAGCTTAATGTGCCCTTTTACAGGGCTTGAGGCTTATCGCATGCGTCACCAAGGACACCTTCATATTGATTTGAAACTTCCAGTGTCACTTTACTGTTTTATGACAAGGTTTGCCCATTATATTACCACTGTAAAAATGGCCAGAACTTGACGAGTTACTTTGTCCAGCATTCTCTCCCACAATTAAAATTTGATGCTTCCTTTCTGCTTTTTCCTTCCCCCTTTCTTGAAAGCCCTTCTCAATCTTTTGTTTCCTTCTTTTCATTTCTCTTCTCTTTTCTTCACGTTGTTTTTCTTCCCTGTTCTCTGCCTTTCTCTTTTGGTTTCCTTTCTTCCTCTCTTCCTCCTTTCCTCTCTCCTTTATCTCTTATTCCCATTCATCCTCTTTGAAGGAGCAGGGGGCTTTCTGATTCTCTTTGGATGCAATACTCAAACTAGGAGGGTGACTTGTTGAAACCTTAAACTGGTGTTTTGTTTTTTTTTTTCCCATTTCTGTAGCAAGAAGTCTTCCTGAGTATCTCACAGGAGGTAGGAGTTACTGGCCAGGGTGAAATGTCAGGCAAGCCTCCTAGCTCTCCTAAAGAATGAACAGGTCGGGGGCTGAGACAAGATGGCGGACTGAAGCCAGCTTTCCACAGAGGCTCCCGTCCAGAAGGAGAGTTAAAGGATGGAAATTTAGTAAGTAACCTGGAGGATTCAAGCTATACCAAGAGAGAAGGTTGGAGATCGCACATCAACACCA
>CAUYPK010139761.1:0-16287 GCA_963574355.1 Loris lydekkerianus | reverse complement strand
CTCCTGGGGTCCAGAAGTCCCTTGCTGGCTCTCTGTGTCCTCAAAGGGATGATTGTAGGCAGGTCCCACCGGCCAGAGATGTCTGGAGTCTTGTCTCCCCAGATTCTCCAGGCCCAGTTACAGGGAAGCTGTTACTCAGCCACCATCTTTAATCCGAGTCTAAACAAGGGTTCCTTGAGTGCAGGACCACAGCAGCACATACAGGAGCCTTGACCCCAATCCTAACCCTAATCCTAATTCTTGCTGCTTCTACCAGATTTTAATCCTGCCCCTGCCCAGGGGTTTTAAGGACTGACCCAAATCCTGAGGAGAAGGAAGTACAGAAGTACAGAAACACCACCCCCCCATCTTCTGTTCCTCCAGACTTAGTACCCAACTTCATAGCCTTCATACTACTCCCTCTCCCTTAACCAGCTCCTGCCAGCACACAGTAGGTGCTTGAATTCCCTTACTCCAGTATAGTGTTGTGCCCTGTGTTGTCTCCCTGTGGGAGAAAGTGTGGATGTGCCTTCGAGGCTGCACTGAGAATGGGGACATGCAGTAGTAACAGCAGCTAACGCCTGGGTGTACCATACAGCATTTATGCCAGGCAGGGAGGGGGTGTAGGGGGGTAGTTCTTACAACCCTAATTCCACATGCTTTTCTGCATGTATGAATGAGAAATTAGTGAATGACTGGAGCTAGAGCCCAGGGCCTACTGGCAGTGGGGGTAACTTGAAGTCCACCCCTGTGACAGCATCAACCCTGTCTGGATATGTGTTTGGTGTGGGGATGGCTGGAGGTGCCCTTCTACATTGTCTGCACACCACAGACAGAAAATCCAGAGTTAGCGAAAATCCAGGACCAGCGTCCTGGGGATGTGCTGAGTTATTTTCTGTGTTGGGTAGGGGGCTCATCTCTACCTGCCTGTGAAAAGGAAGCTGTCCCTGTGCTTAAGGGACCTTGGTCACAGAAAACTGCTGTCATCTCCAGTCTGCCCTGTGAAGGCCACAGATAAACTGTGCGCTGCTCCACCTAGCACTACTGTGTGGGTATCTTGATCCCCACCCCAACTACAGCTGCCTGACTATCCCAGGGACACAGGTCTGGGGGGCTCTGAGTTCCAGTCTTAGCTGCCTGGGATGCCCCTCTCTGGATCTCAGCTGGGTTCCTGTATCCGTAAAAAGGGTCAAGACACACTCTGTTTTAGAATTGTTAGGAAGGGATCTGATGGTGGTGGTGAAGATGAGGAGATCGAGGGCAGTGGACCCTGGGGCTCAGCAACCTGGGTTCCATTCTCAGCCCTGCCTCAGCCTACTGTGTGGCCTCGAGTAACAGACCCAGTGTCAAGGTGAGTGAAGAATTAAGGCAGGACTCCTGAGGAGATGGGGCCTCCCAAATAGTCCCAGCCCAGAGACCCCAGATAGGTGTCAGGACTCTGAGTGGATGAGATGGGTTAGGGTTAGCATAGGTGCCCTTGACCCTCAGGGCTCCCCAGGACCTGGTTGGGTAGAGGCCAGACCCTGTTAATACTTCTCAGGTTTCTACCTTTTGGCACCTCTGTGTATTCTCCTGTAAAATGGGACGGCAAGTGTGCCAATAAGAATGGTGCATCCATACACACACCTTAACCCCAACCCCAAGGTGTTGAAGCACTTGATTTAAAAAGCCAGGGATCAGTTTGGCACCTGTGGCTCAAGTGGCTAAGGTGCCAGCCACATACACCTGAGCTGATGGGTTCGCATTCAGCCAGGCCCACCAAACAATGAGGGCTGCAACCCCAAAATAGCTGGGTGTTGGGGCATGTGACTGTAGTCCCAGCTACTTGGGAGGCGGAGGCAGGTGAATCTCTTGAGCCCAAGAGTTGGAGGTTGCTGTGAGCTGTGATGCTACAGCATTCCACCCAGGGTGACAGCTTGAGGCACAAATAAAAAGCCAGGGATCACCCAGGCCCGGTGGCTCATGCCTGTAATCCTAGCACTTGGGGACGCTGAAGCGGGTAGCATGCCTGAGCTCAGGAGTTCGAGGCCAGCCTGAACAAGAATGATACCCTGTCTCTACTAAAACCAGAAAAACTAGCTGAGCATTGTGGTGGGCGCCTGTAGTCCCAGCTAGTTGGGAGGCTGGATCAAGAGGAACGCTTAAGTAAGAGAGTTTGAGGTTGCTGTGAGCTATGACGCTAAAGCACACTACCAGGGGCGACAGAATGAGACTCAAAAGGAAAAAAAAGGCCAGGGATCGCAAGTATTAGGAAAGAAGCACCTCTGCAATTAAGCTATGGCGCCCCATCAGTTTTAAGGTACTTCCTGCTTTCAGAGGTTTTGCGACGCGGAGCACGAGCGCCATCACCCAAGAAGGAAACCGGGGCTCAGAGGGATCTGGGTTGGAGGACGTGTCCTGCAGGAGCCGAACAGTCCTTCGCACATCCTAGCCCGGCCCCTCTTCTTTCTCACGCTTTCCTGCCCCCCGCCCCCCAGGGGCGCAGCCAGACCAATCCCAAGGAGCCCGCCCGCCCCCACAAGCCTCCAATGACCCCGCCCAGCTCGGATCAGGGTCAGGGATTCCTTGCTCCCTACCCTAGGTCAGGATCAGGGATTCAGGGTTCTTCCCTTCCCCCACTCAACGCCGCACGCACCATCCACCCAGCTCCTCTCCCTGCTGGGGCAGAGTCCACCCGTTTTCCGCTGGCCCGCCCGCGGCTCCACTCCTCTGCCCTCACCTCTCTCCCTTTCCTTCTCCACCTTCTCTTCTTTTTCCCTCCCTGCCGCTCCCCGATCCTCCCCAGGCCTTCCCTCCCTTACCCCCTCTCCCTTGCCCTCCCCTTGGCGGCGGGGCCGGGCTCTGCCGCCACGTGACCCCGTGGCCAGGCCGGGCAGGGAGCGACGGGACGCGCTGGGACCGGTGTCTGGGGTCTCGGGCGCGGCCCGGGGCAGGGGCAATATGGAGCGGAGGTGGGTCTTCGTGCTGCTCGACGTGCTGTGCTTGGTGGTCGGTAAGAGCCCCGGGACCCGGGTGTGTGTTGGGGACTTTCCCAGGACGGACACGCCCCCAGTCGCCGGGAAAGTTTGCAGGGCAAGAGGGGCGGCTGCAGCGCCCCACCCTCGGAGGAGCCCGTGGAGGTGGGGGAACTCGGCGGAAGACCTTCCCGCTCCCAGACCTACCTCGGCGCCGCCCGCCCTGTGTTCCCATGCCCTTTCGTGCGCCCCACCGGCCACCTGGCCCCGCATGCCAGGCTCAGGAGGGGGCCTGAAGGGTCAAGGCGCTAAGGTGAGCATCCTCCGGCCGCCTCCGCAGGAAGGGGCCTCTGAGGGGCCGCTCAGGTCTCTCCGCCACCCTGCCCCGCCCGGCTTGGGCAGTGATTCACGCGGGCGGTGGCCGGGCTCCCGGCAGCTCGGGCGGGGAGCGGGGCCGCGGGTCACCTCGGAGGACCTCCATACCTCTGTTGCCAGGATCGACAGACACCGGTCTGGGACACGGTGGGTGGGATTCGAACCCCTTGCGCGGCAAGTTAGGTCTGGCTCACCCGCCCCTTGGGCCTGGGAGAGACGTTGAGAAAGGCTAGGCCTCAGGCTGCGGGAGCATCGAGCCTCAGGGCAGGCAAGAACTAAACCTGTCCTGCGGGTTTGCGGGCCAGGTTGGGGGAGGAGCCACCCCAGGTCCCCACAGGGCCCCTCCCCTAGGGTCCCGAGGACAAAGGCCGAGTGTTTGCTTTGCTCTGCGACAGAACGACAGAACGGACAATGGCCCAGATTTCTAGGTGGGACGAGGGTCAGGCCTAATTCTCTGTCTCTCCCCCCCAGAGTGCTTCCCGATTTGCTGCGGTGCGAGCAGAGGCCAGGCCCTCCTTTTATATCCCGGAGGAGACCCTTTTTGGGATGGGCTTGGTGACAGCAAGAAAGTCCACGGGGCATTTGCTAACCCTGGGTACCACTTCCTGAACACCTGTGTTACTTAAACATTGATGTAGCACTTACTGTATGCTACGCATTAAGCAATATGCAAATAGAATAATTAAACTTTCCCCTTAAACAGCCTGAGGGAATGCTGCTGTGATCACTAACTGCAGCCCAGAAAAGTTGAGCCACCTGCTGGAGGTCACACAGCAGCAGGAGGCAGAACTGAGATTAGGTTGGGTATTGCTGTAATATGCTCTGTGGTGGTGGCCCAGGCAGACCTGGCTTCCATTCTAGAAGCTTTAATACCTACACCATCCATGGTTTTAGGTGGTGACATGGAAGGTGGTGTGAGGGCTGGGAGGTGCTCAGAATGCCTAAATGTGAAGGGATGCTCCAATGGGGATGTCTGAATCTCTGGTGGGAGGTGCTGGGTTAGGGTTCTCAACATCTTGTAACCCTGACCCTAGCCAACTCCAGGAGCCTCCTCCAGGTTCTTATAATGTTCTACAGCCCAGCCTCCACCCCCACCCCACCCCCACACACACTCACACCCCTGCCCATGTCAGAGATGCAGTTCCACCCCCTAGGCCTGACCATTGCCTGCCTTTCTCTTCTCAACTCCTTTGAACCACCTCACAGCCTTCAGGCACCTGCCCTGCAGTCTACTTTATAGCTCCATCTAACCACAGCTGTCAGGCTGGGCGTTGTGGCTCATGCCTGTAATACCAGCACTTTAGAAGCTGAAATGGGTAAATTGCTTGAGTTCAAGAGTTCAAGACCAGTCTGAACAAGAGTGAGACCCTTTCCTCTACTAAAAGTAGTAAAATCTAGCCAAGTGTTTTAGCAGGTGACTCTAGTCCCAGCTACTCAGGAGGCTGATACAAGAAGACCGCTGGAGTCCAAGAGTTTGAGGTTGCTATGAGTTATGACATAATGGCACTCCACCCAGGGTGACCAAGACTCTGTCTCAAAAAAAAAAAAAGAACCACAGCTGTCTCCCAGACAGCAACCTCCTTTCCTGAGGCACCCCTTTCCTATTCCTCTTCATTCCCTTGTGTCTGTGTCCCTCTGTGAAGTGGACCTCTTTGCCTTCCTCACTGGATTATGTTTCCTGACTCCGCATCAAAAGTACTCAACAACGCCACTGGAGGGGCCTATGGGGGAGGAGTGTGAAGGTCCTTGCCCCTCCTCTGGCATCCACATCTCAGAGAAGTCTCACCATTTTGTATTTGTCATCTGCCCTGCATAAGTGTCCTACCTTGGTTTGTCTCTAGGGAGCTAACCTGGGCTTTTGTTGTGCATCCACTTACGGAGTAGGAAGCTGCTCTCTGTCCCAGTCCTCTATAGGTGGCTTCTGCCTCCTTGGCCACTCTGGGCTCATTATTCTGTTTTTGGCACCTGGACTGTTGGACTGGACTCCCTGAGGCCAGTGCTGGATCTGTCCTGGTCACCATGTGGTAGGCGCAGGGCCTGGCTCAAAGGTAAACAAAGGGGCAAAGGCATGAAGACAAGTGCTTCAGCTGCTCCCTTCCTCCGAGTGTTCCTCTTGAGCCCTGCCTTATTTTAACAGACGATTAATAAACACTTCCCCTGGCTAGGCCCCAAGCAGGCTCCAGGGACTCAGCCCTGAACTCCACAAGCCCCTTCTGGTGCTCACAGATGAATGGGGGAAATTCAAGCAAGTGTCACACAAGCGATTGCATAATTCCACATGGGGGCAAGAGATAATGAATACAGATGTTTCTTGCCATGGGAGTAATGCCAGGGTTGGACAAGCAGGAGGGGGATGAAGCTGAGACTGGATGTTAGTCACAGATATTCTGGGCAGAGAGAAGTGCCTATGCAGAGGTCCTGGTATGGGTGCTTGATGGATTTATTCAGGAGCAGAAAGGAGGCTGGAAGTGTGTGGAGGGGGATTGGTAATTATTTGAGAGTAAGGAGGAGCCATGGGAAGGTGAATGGTGCAGCAGTCTCCATTTGCCATGAGAAAAGCTCCTGCTAGCTGTCTGGTGGGAGTGGAGGTGGGGAGACCAGGAGGCCAATGCAGTTGTGTGGAACCCCAGGGCTCCACTGTGGGAGAGCCACCTGGCTTCCTGGGCTTCTCTCCTTCACCCCAGCCTCTCTGCCCTTCGCCATACTGACGCTGGTGAATGCCCCGTACAAGCGAGGATTTTACTGTGGAGATGACTCCATCCGGTACCCCTACCGTCCTGACACCATCACCCATGGGCTCATGGCTGGGGTCACCATCTCAGCTACCGTGGTCCTTGTAAGGCATGGGGCCGGGTTTGGGGCTGTGGAGGGTGGGCACAGCCCTGTCTTGGATGTCTGTAGGGGCCTGATGGGGGACACAGCTCTTCCCTGGGTGGTACTTATGGGGACAGGGCCCCTTTGGAATTCCTTAGCAGCCTCAGGGAGGTCTGGGGATTAGCCAAGATTCCCAGCAGTCCCTGTAATTGCCTCAGACTAGCCTTGAGGCTCTTGGCTGCCCTTTGCAGGTCTCGGCTGGTGAAGCCTACCTGGTATATACGGATCGCCTCTATTCCCGTTCTGAATTCAACAACTATGTGGCCGCCGTGTACAAGGTGTTGGGGACATTCCTGTTCGGGGCTGCTGTAAGCCAATCTCTGACAGACCTGGCCAAGTACATGATTGGCCGTCTGAGGCCCAACTTCCTGGCTGTCTGCGACCCTGACTGGAGTCGGGTTAACTGCTCAGTCTATGTGCAGCTGGAGAAGGTGTGCAGGGGAAGCCCTGCTAATGTCACCGAGGCCAGGTAGGTGTGGGTCAGCAGCCTTCACTATGGACGATGCTGGGGGAGCCCAAGCCACAAACATCCTCTCTCCCATGGGAAGAGCAGGGCTGGAGAAGCCCCAGGAGCTGGAATGTGAAGAGTACCAAGGTGCTGGTTAGGCAGGGGCTGGCCACGAGCCAGACGTTGAGGTGCCCATGGGTCCTGCAGTCTCTGCCTGCTGGCTTCTGCTCCTTGTTCTTACCATCTCTATTGATAGTTCCCCAAACTTCTCATCTAATTGATGTCCTTTTTAAAAAATTAAAATAAAATTGGCGTAACATAAAATTCACTATTTTACCCATTTATTGCCCTCATTAGAATGCTGTGGCATCACAGCTCACAGCAACCTCCAACTCCTGGGCTTAGGTGATTCTCTTGCCTCAACCTCCTAGTAGCTGGGACTACTGGCACCTGCCACAATGCCCAGCTATTTTTTTGTTGCAGTTTGACTGGGGCCCGGTTTGAACTCGCCACCCTCGGTATATGGGGCCAGCTCCCTACCCACTAAGCCACGGGTACCGCCCAAATTCTGGAATATTTTATCACACTCTGAAGAGACCTGGTTTTCACTAATTGTCACCTCTTCCCCCAACCTTTGGCAACCACTAACCTGTGTTGCATGTTTTCAAAGTTCATCCATGCTATAGTGTTCTGTCAGATTTTACTTCGTGTATTTTAGGGCTCCGTTGTTTAGCGTGTATCTCTTTGTGATTTTTACTGGTATGTTTTCTTGATAGATTGGCCTGTTTATCATTATGGAGTGATAAATATGATTTTCTCTCATAGCAATTTTTGTCTTTTTTTCTAGAGATAGAGTCTCACTTTATCACCCTTGGTAGAGTGCTGTGGAGTCACAGCTCACAGCAACCTCCAACTCTTGGCCTCAGGTGATTCTCCTGCCTCAGGCTACTAAGTAGCTGGGATTACAGGCACCCGCCACAACTCCCGGCTATTTTTTTGTTGTAATTTGGCTGGGGTTGGGCTTGAACCCTCCACCCTAGGTATATGGGGCTTGCACCCTACCCACTGAGCCACAGGTGCCGCCCAATAATTTTTGTCTTAATGTCTATTTTGTCTAATATTGATTAGTATAGCTATTCTGGCTCCATTTTATTTTATTTTATTATCTTATTTTTTGAGACAGGGTCTCTGTCACCCTGGGTAGAGTGCTATGGCATCACAGCTACAGCAACCTCAGACTCTTGGGCTTAAACAATTCCTCTTGCCTCAGCCTCCCAAGTAGCTGGGACTATAGGTGCCTGCCACAACGCCTGGCTATTTTTTTGTTGTTTTTTTTTGTTTGTTTGTTTGTTTTTTTACAGTGTTTTGGCAAGGGCTGGGCTTGAACCCACCACCTCCAGCATATGCGGCTGGTGCCCTACTCCTTTGAGCCATAGGCACTGCCCTATTTTTTTGTTGTTGTTGTTTCCGTTGTCATTGTTGTTTTAGCAGGCCCCAGCTGGGTTCAAACCCGCCAGTCCTGGTGTATGTGGCCAGCACCCTATCCACTGAGCTACAGGCACAGCTCTATTTTTAATTTTTAGAGACAGGATCTTGCTATGTTACACAAGCTAAGGTGTATTGGCACAGTCATAGCTCACTGTAGGCTCAGACTCTTGGGCTCAAGCCATCTTGCCATCTCAGCCTCCTGAATAGTTGGGACTACAGGTGTGTGTCTCTGTGCCTGGCTAATTTTTTTTAGTTTTTGTAGAGATAGGGTCTTGCTATGTTGCCCAGGCTGGTCTCAAACTCCTGACCTCAAATGATCCTCTTGCTTTGGGCTCCCAAAGTACCAAGATGTGAGCCACCACACCTGGCCACATTGTTCTTACAGTTCCTTGAACATTTTATTTATTTATTTTTTTGAGATGGAATTTCACTTTGTTGCCTTTGGTAGAGTACCCTGGTGTCATAGCTCACAGCAACCTGAAACTCTTGGGTTCAAATGATTCTCTTGCCTCAGCCTCCCGTGTAGCTGGTACTACAGGTGCCTGCTACAACACCCGGCTAGTTTGAAAGATGAGGTCTTACTCTGGCTCAGGCTGGCCTTGAACTCCTGAGCTCAAGCAAGCCACACCCTTTGGCTTCTCAGAGTACTATGATTACAGGTGTGAAACATCATGCCCAGCTTCAAACATATTTTACATGGCTAGTAAAAAATGTTTGTCTAGTAAGTCCAATGTCTAGGTTTCTTTAGGGGCAACTTCTATTAATAGATTATTTCCCTGTGTGTTGGCCACACCCTTTTTTCCTACATACCTTGCAATTGTTTTTGTTGAATGCTGGGCGTATTGAATATTCTAATGTATCACTATGGAACCCCTCTCCCTAGGATTTGCTGTTGCTGTTTGTTATTGTTTTTTGAGATAGAATCTCACTGTGTTGCCCTCAGTAGAGTGCTGTGGCATTATAGCTCACAGCAACCTCAAACTCTTGGGCTCAAATGATTCCCTTGCCTCAGCCTCCTGAGCAGCTGGGACTACAAGTGCCTGCCACAACACCCAACTATTTTTAGAGACAGGATCTCACTCTTGCTCAGACTGGTTTCAAAATCCTGAGCTCAGGCAATTCACCCGCCTTGGCCTCTCAGAGTGCTAGGATTACAGGAATGAGCCACTTGGCTGACCTGTAGTTGTTTTTTTGTTGTTGTTTGTTTGTTTGTTTTGTAGTTGGTTTTTTTGTTTGTTTTGTAGTTGTTTGTTTGTTTGTTTTTGAGACAGAGCCTCAAGCTGTTGCCCTGGGTAGAGTGCTGTGGTATCACAGCTCACAGCAACCTCCAACTCCTGGGCTCAAGCAATTCTCCTGCCTCCACCTCCCAAGTAGCTGGGACTACAGGTGCCCGTCACAACGCCTGGTTGTTTTTTGGTTGCAGCCATCATTGTTGTTTGGCAGGCCCAGGCTGGATTCGAACCCGTCAGCTCAGGTGTATGTGGCTGGCGCCTTAGCCACTTGAGCCACAGGTGCCAAGCCTATAGTTGTTTTTTTAATGACCTTTTGTTTTTGTTTTTTTTAGCAGGCCTGGCTGGGTCAAACCCACCAGCCCTGGTGCATGGGGCAGTGCTCTAACCATTAAGCCCAGCTTTAATGACTTCTGAATGAATTTTGTAAATCTTTGTCATGTGTGGCTATGGCATTCTTTTAACTTAGTGG
The DNA here is from genome assembly GCA_963574355.1 of Loris lydekkerianus. Taxonomy (NCBI): domain Eukaryota; kingdom Metazoa; phylum Chordata; class Mammalia; order Primates; family Lorisidae; genus Loris; species Loris lydekkerianus. Next base: position 6,468 of record CAUYPK010139761.1, on the reverse strand, counting down.
TGGTCAGCTAGTAATTGGACAATTTCCTTAAATACCTAGAAACCCTCCCCCTCAAAATCTTCCAGAGTTTTCAGAAAAGGTCTGTGTCCCTGTTGGGCCAACACTTCAACAAGTGAGCAAGTCCATAACTCTGCCCTAGCTCTTCCCTCTTGTGTGAGCAGAGCCTGAGGACCAGCCAGCCAGATGTGTGCACTCAGGGCCTGAGCATGTGCCCGGCTCTGGCCTTCTAGATCCCAATCCTCAGAGCACCTTGTTCCCCAGTCTGTCCCTTCTGTGCCTCCTCTGCTTTCCACGCCCCCAGGCAGCAGTGACTGATCCTTTTGCTGAGAGGATTTTGTACAATTGCCCCAGGGTGGCTGGCTGCCTTAGCAGTGAGAGAATGCCCAGTTGGGTGAGATAAAGGCCAGCCCTTGAGCAACCACCAGACTAGTCAAAACAAACTGCTGCAGTTCTTTGCAAATGGGGCCTGTTCTGCTGTGGGGCTGTAGAGTTAGGGCTAGGGTTAGTGTTAGATCTCTCAGGGCAGTGGGAAAAGGACCAGGAAGAGTTAAAAGGCTATAAAGTTGTTCTGAGATTCCACTGGTTTATCTTCCAAAAGGTGTTCCTCTGTTTGCTGCAAGCTTTTGATTAGGTCCAAAATTGATTGTTAGTTCTGTCCGTTTTCTCATTGGTTTTGGTGTTTCTTGGTCTACTGTTTTCTCCATCTTTTACTGATGTCCTTTGCTCAATCTTGAATTTATTTAGAAAGAAAATGTGAAATTTCCCTCATAGGGAATAATCCTGAAAAGAAACACAGTGAAGATAAAACCGTGGTGTTAACTGCTTGCTAGACACAATCATGTTGATTGAAAAATATTATTAACGAGATATACACCTTTGAAAAAGGAGAGTTTTATTTCTCATAAAGGGTAGCAGCATGCTGGGCAGCTGTTCCAACAGGTTGAGAAGCAGAGCCCCAGCCAGAAGCCAGGCCCATGTACTTCAAAGAAGAGACAAAAGGCGATGGGATTTTATACTGAGCAGAGTGGTCAAATATATACATTTAACAAGCTATAGGAGGAGTCATGAACATTTATGAAGGGAAATCTTACGCATATACTTGTGCTTTATCCCGTCCCATCATGGCTGGAAACTCAGTTTTAAGGTTTGAGGATTTAGTGGTCCCTTTGGCTGAGAGGGGTCCATTCAGTTAGCAGAGGGCTTAGGATTTTATATTTATTTATTTTAAGTTTTTATTTATTTATTTATTTTTTTGAGACAGAGTCTCACATTGTTACCCTGGGTAGAAGGCCAGGGCATCATTGTAGCTCTCAGCAACCTCAAACTTTTGGGCTCAAGTCATCCCCTTGCCTCAGCCTCTCAAGTGGATGGGATTACATGTGCCTGCCACAATGCCTGGCTAGTTTTCTTCTTTTTTCTTTTCTTTTCTTTTCCTTTCTTTCTTTCTTTTTTTGAGACAGAGTCTCAAGCTGTAGCCCTGGGTAGAGTGCTATGGCATCATGGCTCACAGTAACCTCCAACTCTTGGGTTCAAGCGATCCTCTTGCCTCAGTTTTTCTATTTTTAGTAGAGACAGGGGGTCTCACTTTTGCTCAGGCTGATCTTGAACTTGTGAGCTCAAGCAATCCACCTGCCTCAGCTTCCTAGAGTGCTAGGTTTACAGGCATGAGCCACCAGACCTGGCCACCCCGCTAATTTTTCTATTTTTTTTTTTTTTTTTTTTTTTTTTCAGTGGAGATGGGGTCTCACTCTTGCTTAGGCTGTCTTGAACTCCTAAGCACAAGTGATCCACTCACCTCGGCCTCTCAGGGTGCTGGCACTCCCACCTACGATTTTATTTTTAGTTTACAATTGTCTGTCTTGATTTCTGTTTTGGCTTCTACAGTGAGGCCTTGAAGTTTTCGGTCAGATGTTTATTTCATTGTGTGAGAACTGGGAAGGAGAAAAGGGAAGATCTTTGTGTACTGGGATTCAATAGTGTCTAAGGCCAGTGGTTTCCACGTGAAATGCTTCCTTGTATGGGTCTCAGACTTTGGGGAAAACAGCCAGAGGGGGTGGGGACCAGGGAGAGGTTTAAAGATGCCACTGCCTTCTTCCTTAGGTTGTCTTTCTACTCAGGACACTCCTCCTTTGGGATGTACTGCATGATGTTCCTGGCTGTGAGTCTGTTTCTTGGGGGACTTGCTGTTGGGGGTCAAGACTAAGTCACTCTCTCTCATGAGCCTCAGTTTCCCCATCTGTAAGATAGGTGGGTGGGAGTGGTGATGAGAGGCTCACTGGTTTGTTCATTGGCCCTGGATTGACTATTCCATGTTTTCCAAGCCTTGATGCTTCCATCTGTGCAGTGGGTATGGGGGTGCTGGGCAGGCGGGCACCCAGGCTGATGCACCCTTACCCTGTCCCAGCTCTACGTGCAGGCACGGCTCTGTTGGAAGTGGGCAAGGCTGCTGCGGCCCACAGTTCAGTTCTTCCTAGTGGCCTTTGCCCTCTATGTGGGCTACACTCGAGTGTCTGACCACAAACACCACTGGAGCGATGTCCTCGTTGGCCTCTTGCAGGGGGCGCTGGTAGCTGGCCTTACGGTAAGCTCCTGGGCCCCATCCCTAGTCCAGAGCTGACCCCTCCCCCAGTCCTTACCTGGGTCCCCTCTACCTTCTGCTTCCCTGGCCCACTTGCTTCCTACCAAAGTCCCTCCCCGGGACCCTTCCCTGGCCCCTCCCTCCCATCCCCTCCATTTGTCCTTCCATAAGATCCCACTCTTCCATCTTAGGCTCTCTTCCTTTTGCCCTGCCCGTGGTAACCCTCTTTCTTACTTCTTTCTTGGTGGTGGCCCCAACTCCACTGCTTCCCAGGACCTTGTTCTTCCCCACCCTGCTCAGTCCCATCTAGCCTCTCACCTGCCTCCCCTCTGTCAGGTCCGCTATGTCTCAGACTTCTTCAAAGCCCGTCCCCCGCAGCACTGCCCAGAGGAGGAAGAGCTGGAACGGAAGCCCAGCCTGTCATTGACGCTGACCCTTGGCGAGGCTGACCGCAACCACTACGGCTACCCACTGTCCTCCTGAGGTTGGCCCTCTCAGGCTGATGCCTGGGGCTTACCCTGGTTTAGGAAATGAAGGCTCTGGACAGCCCAGGTACCCCAGGCTGACAGCAGCCGTGGGTAGGTTCCTCTGCCCACACCCTCTGCTTTGGATCAGGGGTCTGGGGTAGCTGGCCAGTGCTGAATATTGGGGGGGGGTGTCTATCCTCAAAGCTCCCTGAATACCCCCTTTCTGTTCAGGGGTTAGGGGAGGGACCAAGAGAATATGTTGTTGTTATTTTGTAAGATGTAATGTATATGTGGATTTTTAGTAAAATAGGACATTTGTTTGACAAATGATATCAGTGCCTCTGTTCCTTGTGGCCACACTGAGGAGCATGTTCCTCACAGCAGAGGGGACCTCTTGTCAGGGCCTCAGAGAGCTCAGGTGGTCAGCAGCCGACTGAGACAGCACATTGGAATGAAAGTGAATTTGCTCACTGTAATGGTGGAAGCCGCAGGCTAACTCACCTGCCCCTTCCATTACTCCCCAGCGCAAAAGCTGCATCACCATGCAGGGGGCACGTCTGACTGCTAAGAGGGGTGGGTGGGGTGGAGGAAGGGCCTTGCTGAGTTGACCTCAAGATCCCCCCCTCCCGAGTAAGAAGGTTCCACTGGAGGGACTTAGAAGGCTTCTGCCCAAGGTCCCCATTTGAGGCCACAAATATGGGAGCCAGTGAGAATGGGGCTGGCCAGCTGGGTGCCAAGTCTGTGTGGGGAGGGCAGCTTCCCCCGGATCTGCATGTAGAACCTCTGGCCAGGCCTTTGGAAGCACACACAGGGCCTGCCTTGGAGCCCAACTACTCACCCCCTTTCCTGTATCCTATGCCTCACTAACTCTCTGGGGTGCTGCCCCAGCCCTGAGGCCTCAGAGCCCCTCTCAACAGACCAGGGCCCCTGCTCACCAAACTTCCCATCTCAGCTGTGCTACTTGCAGCTGCACATGTCCGCAGTTTACAGAATCCCTATAGGAAGCCCCCGTCCTCTTCCTGGGTTCCTGTAGGCCCAGAGGTTCATGTAGGTTGGACGCACATGGGGGCCACACTTCTGAAACTGATGATTGAGGGGCTGGTGTCCCTGACACTGTTACAGAACATACAGAGCTTAATTTTTAAATGGGAAGGTAGAGTAAATTTAGTTGTTTTTTTATTTGTTTTTACTAAATATCTCTTTTGCAATGGATAATTTAAGTATCTAGCAATGTTTTATTTGCACTAAAGTGTCACAAGATGGAAAAGCAAATATCCAATGTACTCAATTTTATTATGAAGCCAGTAGATGATCTAACACATGCCCACATAGGAGAAAAACTTAATTCTATACAAGTTGGGGGCTAAGGGGAACAAGGGAGTGTGTAGAGGATGGGGGGATTGGCGTGTTCCCACTTAAAGGGCACAGGTAGGGATGTATGGCGTACCTTTTGGGTGTGGGACACAATTACAAGAGGGACTCTACCTAACAAATTCAAATATTGTGACCTGGATGTTTGTACCCTCACAATAACCCGAAAAAAAAAAAGAGTAAGGGGCAGAGAAGGTACAGAGTGAGGAAGATGAGGGCATGGCTGCGATCCCGTGTTGGCCTTGATAATTTCGCAGAGACTCCCAGGCCCACAGCTGTGAGAGCAGAGAAGGAAAGGGCTATGCTGACCACAGCTGCCCTCAGAGGGTCCTCAAAAGTCGGAGTGGTCGGCTCGGCGCCTGTGGCTCAAGCGGCTTAAGCGCCAGCCACATACACCTAAACTGGTGGGTTCGAATCCAGCCCAGGCCCGCCAAACAACAATGACAGCTGCAACCAAAAAATAGCCAGGCGTTGTGGCGGGTGCCTGTAGTCCCAGCTACTTGGGAGGCGGAGGCAGGAGACTCCCTTGAGCCCAGGAGTTTGCGGTTGCTGTGAGCTATGATGCCATAGCACACTCTACCCAGGGCAACAGCTTGAGGCTCTGTCTCAAAAAAAGAAAAAAAGTCGGAGTGGTCATAGCCTTTGGGAGGTGTGGCTCTCTCACCGTTCGGGTGTTGATCGTCTGGACACTTCACATGCCATCTCTACATCAGATGAGGAGCAGAGATGCAGCATCAGACTCAGGAATTCTTGGAGATCACCAGAACCAAAATATAGGCATGTTGGAAGTTGGAATATTATTTCTTCACATGGAGCTACAGAAAAGCTCTTGTGCATAAGTTTAGTTTTATACTGACCACACCCTTATGGCTTTATGGAAAAAATAGTATTTTGCCAGCCGGGTAAGGTGGTTTATGCCTGTAATCACAGCATTCTGGGAGGCTAAGGCAGGAGGATCCCTTGAGCTCAGGAATTTGAGGTTGTTGTGAGCTAGGCTAACACCCACAACACTCTAGCCCAGCAACAGAGTGAGACTATCTTAAAACAACCCAAAAACAAATTTTAAAAATTAAAAAAAAAGAGGGGTGGCTCCTGTGGCTCAAAGGAGTAGGGCGCTGACCCCATATGCTGGAGGTGGCAGGTTCAAACCCAGCCCTGGCCAAAAACTGCAAAGAAAAAAAAATTTTTTTTTTAAAAGAAAGAAAAAAGCAGTCCTGCTGAAGTGGCTTACTTCTATAATCCTAGCACTCTGGGAGGCCAAGGCTGGTGGAGGGCTTGAGCTCAGGAGTTCAAGATCAGCCTGAGAAAGAGTGAGACTCCTGTCTCTATGATAAATAGAAAAACCTAGCAGGGTGTGGGCTCCTATAGTGCCAGCTACTGGGGAGGCTGAGGCAAGAGGATCACTTGAGCCCAGGAGTTTGAAGTTACTGTGAGCTTTGATGATGCCAAGGCACTCTACCCAGGAGAGTGAGACTCTGTCTCAAAAAAAGAGAGAAAGAGAGGGAGGGAGGAGAGGGAAGGGAAGGGAAGGATAGGAAAGAAAGGAATATTTGGGGTGGCATATTCTGGTACTGTCTTCCAGGGTGACTCTTGTTATGCATGCTACCAGCAATGAATGAAAGTTCCTATTTTCCCTCTAGCAATGGTTTGTCATTTTTTAGGATCCAGCAATTCTAAAAGCTGTGCTGTGCTCTTTGTTGTAATTTGCTATTCCCTAATGATACATGATCTTGAGGTATGATTATTTGTCATCTATGTATCTTCTTTGGTGAAGTGTCTGTTCAGATATTTATCCATTTTTACTGGGGTTTTTTGGTGTTCTGACTGTTGAGGTGGTTTTTTTTTTTAATTTTTAAAAAAATTTTTAATTTCAACTTGCTTGTACATTCTTCTTTGTTTGAAGTACTCTTTTTTGTTGTTCATTTTCTTCTTCCTCTGGAGATGCTCGGTTTTTGATATTAGTACAGACGGGGTCTTACTCTGGCTCACTGCTGGTCATACTGGTCTCGAACTTCTGAGCTCAGGCAATCCACCCGCCTCGGCCTCCCACAG
>CAUYPK010139760.1:0-47858 GCA_963574355.1 Loris lydekkerianus | reverse complement strand
AGATGGTAGGCTGTTTCCTGAGGTCACAGATGGTATGCTGTTTCCTGAGGTCACAGTGGTAGGCTGTTTCCTGAGGTCACAGATGGTATGCTGTTTCCTGAGGTCACAGATGGTATGCTCTTTCCTGAGGTCACAGATGGTAGGCTGTTTCCTGAGGTCACAGATGGTATGCTGTTTCCTGAGGTCACAGTGGTAGGCTGTTTCCTGAGGTCACAGATGGTATGCTGTTTCCTGAGGTCACAGATGGTATGCTGTTTACTGAGGTCACAGTAGTAGGCTGTTTCCTGAGGTCACAGATGGTATGCTCTTTCCTGAGGTCACAGTAGTAGGCTGTTTCCTGAGGTCACAGATGGTAGGCTGTTTTCTGAGGTCACAGATGGTATGCTGTTTCCTGAGGTCACAGTGGTAGGCTGTTTCCTGAGGTCACAGGTGGTGTGCTCTTTCCTGAGGTCACAGATGGTATGCTCTTTCCTGAGGTCACAGATGGTAGGCTGTTTTCTGAGGTCACAGATGGTATACTGTTTCCTGAGGTCACAGTGGTAGGCTGTTTCCTGAGGTCACAGGTGGTGTGCTCTTTCCTGATGTCACAGATGATATGCTGTTTTCTGAGGTAACGAGTAGTGTGCTGTTTCCTGAGGTCACAGATGGTATGCTGTTTCCTGAGGTCACAGTGATAGGCTGTTTCCTGAGGTCACAGGTGGTGTGCTCTTTCCTGAGGTCACAGATGGTAGGCTGTTTTCTGAGGTCACAGATGGTATGCTGTTTCCTGAGGTCACAGTGGTAGGCTGTTTCCTGAGGTCACAGGTGGTGTGCTCTTTCCTGGGGTCACAGATGATATGCTGTTTCCTGAGGTAACAAGTAGTGTGCCGTTTCCTGAGTTCACAGTGGTATGCTGTTTCCTGAGGTCACAGGTCATATGTTATAGTGAACAAGAGGCCCAGCAACAACAACCAGGACTCTCTCTATCAGGTCTGTGTCATCAGCCTCATCTATGGAACAAAATCCTTAATATAAATGGTCAAGGGTAGTTTGAGGTCAGAAATCTTTTGCTGTGAGAAAGGAACTGAAAACAAAACAAACAATACAAAACAGCAGCAACAACAAAAGAAGTGTGTTACGATGTGGAGAACACGTGCTAGTTGCAGTACTGAACTGAAGGTGGTGCAGCAAGGGAGACTGACCAATGGCCTCCAAAAAATGGCCACATCCTACTCCCAGAACATGTACCAAGTTACTCTGCATAGCATAGGGGACATTGAGGATGTGATTAAGAGCCTTGAGATGGGAATATTATCCTGGATGACCTGCATGGAATAAATAAAATCACAGGATACCTGTAAAAGAGAGGCCAGAGAATTAGTCAGATATAGAAGATACAGTGAAAGAGTCAGAAGATGAAATACTGTATTATGAAGATGGGGAAGATTCCCACAAACTGGGGAATGCAAGCGGACTCCAGAACCTAGAAAAGGCAAAAGATTCTTCTGTGAAGACATCAGAGGGAAGACAGCTCTGCTCACATCTTGATTTTGGTACGTAAGATCTATTTTGGAATTATGATTTCCAGAACTAAAAAATAATCGGTGTTGTTTTAAGCCACTAAATTTATGGTAATTTCTTTCAGTAGTGATAGAAAACTAATAAAAGGCTACCAACCATTTATTGCCCAAATCAAATTTTGTGGAAAATTCCTCTAGGGTACCTGACATATTTAGCATTTAAATACCTTTTGAATTGAATTTTGTAACTGGGAAGGTCAGCTTTTACTTTATTATCTCTATCTTTCTGTTGAATTTCTCATTCAGATCATGAGCTGTTTTCCTAATTTCTTTGCATTGTCTGTATGTGATCTCTGAGGTTCCTTAAAATGATAATTTTAATTCCTTTTTTATGGATTCCACAGATTTACTTTTCTCTCTGTTCTGTTGTTAGAAGTTGCTGATATCTGGGCCTCTGTAAACGGTGCATGGCTTGTGGCAGCCCCAGCACTGGCATAGACAGGGTCACGGGCAGTGGTCATGTTGCACCTTAGGTGGGCTGGTTATCAAGCCCCTAGGTGGTGCCCTGAGGTGCCAGGAGTAGTGGTGACAGTTCCTGCATGCTCCTGCCCTCCTGCCCTCCGATTATTTGGTGGCCCTCATGGATGCACCATGGTCCCAAGGCTGGCAGAGACAACATTGCTATCTCTGTTGGTGGCCCTGAGCAAGTAGCTCTCAGATTCCAAAGGTGCATGCTTTGGCTTCCTATGTCACAGTGGGTAGCATCACGATGTGCTGGCTTGCTGTCCCCTTGGGGTGAAGCTTGACGTGGCCTCGTGTGCCGGCACTTGGCTACACTGCTGTGTCTGCCTGCTGTCATGATGCTGCAGCCCTCTGGGTAGATGTGGGGAGACGTCAAAGGGCCACAGGGATGTGAAGCTGCAGGGCTGTTGAGCTCTACAGGAGTATATAGTCTGGGGGTGGTTTCACTCTCAACTTTGCACCATGCTTCCACAGCCTGTGATCCAGGCAGGAAAGGGGACTCAGTATGAATTTCCTCCCTGTATGATGTTGTCACGTCGACTCAAGCATCACCCTGCACTTGGCTTAAGGCTGGGAGGGCGGGTGGGCTTTCCTAGTCTGTAATGGAATGCGTACCTCTGGGCATCTCCCTCCTTCCTTCTTCCTACAATGGGAAGTCCCTCTGGGCCCTGAGCTAATTCTGGCCGGCTGCCTTGCTTCCCTCTACGTGGTGCCATTTCAGGTTTCCTCGCCTCAGAGAGCCTTTCTCACTTCCTTGCTGAATTCCTGTATTCTTCCTTAGATGCTATATTTGATGTCTGGTTATTTATTTGCTGTTTTAGTCTTCTTTTGTGGAGGAAGTGACTGCTGAGTGTCTGTAGAAAGCTACCTTCATGGTGTCTTCCGTACCTTTCCTTTGGGAGCTACGGTTTGGTTTATTTATAGAACAGTTTCCAGGAATATGACAAGCATTTCAGAGAGAGAGGAAAGCGGGGAGGAAGACTGGCGGGAAGAAGTGAGAAAGACAGAGAGAGGCAGGAAGTTCAGCATGACACAGGCCACAGAAACAGCGGAGATGAGGGGATTCCGGGTGCCGTTCTCCCATGAAAGAATCTGGCGTTCATGGAGAAATGACTGTAAGGCTGGAACAGCAGATATACAAGATAAGCATCTTCTGGAGAAAATAAAAAAAAAGAAATGAAATGAAGATGTGAGAAAGATGCAGGAGGTAATTGAGAGAGATGCCGAATCAAAAACTGGCACAGTTTGAGCAGACAAATGCATAATAAGGTATTGTACAACAAACAAACAAACGGAAAATATGTATCTATGAGTTAATGCTGACAGAAATGCACGATTCAACACGGGAAGAACAACACCACGTTCTTATTGAAGATGTTCAAATAATTAAATTAGAATGAATGTTAGAAATGTAAAATCCCATTAGAAAGACCAGAGTAATAATTGCTCTTTGGCAAGATCCACTGATGAATGTCAAATTAATGCAGGAGACTTTGAGAAAAGGGATATGTGCACAGCCATACTTCACCTACACTCAAATATTCATACATCACCCTGATGGTTGAAACATATGCCCAAAAGTTATTTGATACTTTTTCTTCCAAGAGATGGACCTTAATTTTTCTTCCTTTATATGTGACCTCAATTTAATCACTTTTAGTCTGATGAATTCGTCTTTGAAAAGCAAACTAAAATAGCTTTATAGTAGAGGAACTTAGCCAATACCGTGTTAAACATAAAGGAAACTTCACCTCACCAGTGATGTCATGCTGGGTCATGTGTCATCTGATATGATGCAAAGAAAGGGCGTTCACTTCTGTGACATCTTTCCTCAAAACCACAACCTCAGTCTCATCATGAGAAAATTTCAAAGTGAGAAACATTTTGAATATAACCGACCAGTATTTTATTTTACAAAGGGGTAAAGTTCATGAAAACCACAGAAAGTTTGAGGATGGATGGAGGCTAAAGAGACATGGTGATGAAGTTCAGTGTTTCATCCTGAATTGGATCCTGAAACAGAAAAAAGAAAAATGAATGGAAAAATCTGGCTAAAGTCAAATAAAATCTATAGTTTAATTAATAGAATAGTACCAATATTAAATTCTTATTTTTGATAAATGCACTATGATTATATAAGGTGCTGACTTTAGGCAATGCTCTTTTAGGAATATAGAGGGGAATCTCTAAACTACCTAACAACTTTCCTCTGAATCTAATACTATTTCAAAGTAAAATGCTTTTTTCAAAGTAGAAAAAAATCATAAGCTAATGTTCTTTTTGCTTTCCATTCATGTATATTTTTTCCTGAAACTTAGGTATCAATTCTGTTTTCTTTCTTTGCCTATTGCCATCTTTCTCTTCTTAATTTAATAGAGTGTTTCAAGCTATGTGAAACAATCGTCTGCGTGGAAGTCAGGGTACTTAATCAGAGCTCTGCCTCAAGGCCAACGCCCCTTGTTCTTAGGGAACTCGTAACTGATCTTCTTTGTTCATAGCCTTTTTCGATCACATTTCCTGTTGTTTAGATCCTGTTGTTTAGAGCTTCTTCTGCTCTGAAAAGCCTGGCATTTTAGATGTATCTTTTATCTCTGCTTGAAAAGTGGCTAATTCTTTCTTTCAATAATATCTTGTCAAACATAGCAAACTACAGTCAATATTCTGTAATGTGCCAACTTTTTCATCCTTTTTGTAGAACTATAGAGTAAGAACTTTGTTTTTCAAGTTATTGTAGCCAGCACATTTACTAAATATTTTGTTTCTGATTAACATGATCTTACTTGTACCCTCCAACACCAGTCCACTTGCCATGCATAACCATGTATGAAGCTAATAAATATGCTAGGCTACACTGTCATAACACACATGCCCAGATGGCACAGAGGAAAAAAAATCGGTCATTTGTTCATATAATAATTCTAGATGACTTCCTGGCATGGCCAGAACTGCAGAACCACAAGCTTGTTTGACTTTACTCAACATGTAGTTCAAAGGTTGCCTTGATGTCCCGTGAAACCTCCATCTCTAACTTCCCCCAAATAGAAAATGTATATTCATATGTTTCTGCATAATATAGAATGTATATTTCAATACAATGTATACTAAATAATACACTATTGTATTAAATATTCAACACTATATAATTGTGTATATAGATATATCAATATTTTCTATATTGAAATAATATATAAATATGACATGTAAATATATTAAATACACTAAACCCTCTGTAAGTTGATCACCTAAGGGTCTATGACAAACTGATCAATGTATGGAGGTACTCGACTTAACGAACTAGGCTTACTGTACTGAGCGAGATGTTCATGTACTTTATTTTCTTGTGCAAGTATTATAAGAGAATATTACACAAAATTATATATGATAAAACACAGTAAAATAATGCCGATGGCATCATACAAAATCAATACATTTACTGTTTTCTCATGTTTTAATTATTCTTTCTGATGAAAGAGTCAATCTTTGTTTCTTATTCTTGCGCTACAGGAAAGTGGAGATGGCACTCTCAACGTTGGCTGCACACTCGGCATCCCTGGGCATTTTACCAAGCAAATGCCTTCAGCTGTATCACCAGAAGCCTGACATCATCTTCTTTTAGAGTCCCTTCAGTTTCTGTTTCATCGTCACTTGCTTCTTCCACTTCACCTGCTGCTTCACGCACTTTTATGTTGGCCTCAACTTCAGTCAATATCACTTAGAAAATTGCTACTGCGTTGTGCTCATCGCAGGTTGCCACCCACCATCCACTGCAACAAAACCTTCAAAGTCCACCCCTTCACACGCTGCCCTGGGAGAAGGGCTATCTGCTGGGGCCAAAACTCCGTGCTCTGGGTTGTGACAAACCCAACTTCCTTGAAACTCTTCTGTAGTTGTTTTGGTTTAACTTTCTTCCAAGCAGAAGTGATCCAGAAGACAGAATTTAGATCACTAATACAGCAGATGAAGTTACTTTCACAGGCAGACCACAGGCTTGTGTTTTAGTAATGACTCATTGTAGGAGCTGGGCTCTGTAGTACATTTTGAAAGTTTTGTTGATTCTTTGGTCAGAGCATCACCAAAACATGGTGATGGATTTTTGTGTTTGGAGGCAGAAATTTCAGAGTCACATTTGTGAGATGATTCACTTATGTGTAGCCAGCAACATTGTCTACACAGTGATACTGTGAGTAGAAGAGACCTTTGTTTTCATCTTCATTTCTTGGTCACTACCCCTTCCTCAAGTAGGGCACCAGTCATCCATGCATATTTGGTGCATCTTCAAATGACAGGGAGGACTTTGGGGGTTCAAATACATGTGGATTTACCTATTTACCAGTCATAATGGGTTTAATTTCTCTCTGGTTGAGCTAGCGGAAAGCAGAATTGTGATATTTGGTAAGTTTTCTCCTCTTATAATTGTCACCTTTCATGACTAAGTTCCTATCAGGCATTTCTTTGAACACGAGTCCACATTTGTCAGGGTTAAGGATGTTGTCATCTTTGAAGCATCTGGCAAAGTCCAGGAAATTTCTGATGAACTTACCACAACTTCCAGAGAAACTTCTTTAGATTCACTACACAAGACTTTCTGGGAGTGAAAGCTCGTGTTATAATTTAAATTTCTTTAGCCAACCACCTTATGCTTGGAAACATGCTACCCAAAATTTCTGTGCAATTTTTTTTTAGCAAATTCTTGGATCATTGGCTGAGAGATTTGGGTGTTAACTTCCCTCATTTGTTTGCATCAGCTTAACATGGCTTTATTGATTTCATTGAAGGAAGTTTTCTTCCTTTTCCTCTGTAGGTCTCTGTTTCCTTACCAGATCTCTCTTACCAAGTCCTCATGTTTACATTTTTGGATGGTGCTGTGGTTTTGCCAATATCAAAATATTACACTGTCTTTTTTGGCTGCTACTCTCCAGAAAATATAGAAGATCAATCTTTTTCCTCAATGTCAGATTTTAGCACCTGTTCTTTGGGCCATCATGTCTTAATTAACTATAATTTTTTTTTTTTTTAGTAATTTTAGGATGTATCTACAATTCAGACCAGTCCTTCAGGCTGAAAAAATCTTTCATAATGCATGATAAACAATGTGACTTTGGTAGTAATCTAACACATGGTAATAATGAAACATGAAAAAAGAACTTACATGGAAAAAAAAAAATACTTTAAGGGGCAAAGCCTATACCTTCTACCCCTTGATGTAGCATAGGCTCAACTTGTCAAGTTATAGAGGGTAAATTACTATTGTCTGTGACACTCCAACAAGATACAATTGACAGAGATGGTCAATATACAGAGGTCAGTGTTCTTTGAGGGCATGTGATGCATGTTCTGTGAAATAAGGTCAACTTAAAGAGGTAGTCCATGTAGGGAGGTGGTCAACTATGGAGGTTCTACTGTATGGTATTAACATATAAATATTACAATATGTAATGTTTAAATTTTACTTGTAATAAATAATATTAAATATGCTAAATACAAATTACATTTTTATGTGTGCGTATTTGTGTGTGTATATATATATATATATGTGTGTGTGTGTGTGTATGTGTAATGAAGAGAGCACACACCTGATAATAACGTTCACTGAAATTCCTAGCGAATCCCCCTGCATTCCTAGAACTCAGTTCCATGATCAGATCTAATTAAAGGGAAGACTGAGAAACAGAGTCGATCTCTGTTTTGACAGGTGTTGTTGACAAAAAGTTATTGTTTGTTTTGACTCACAGAAAACAATATTTGTCTGAAAATGATTGAGCTTTTGTCAAATATCTTTTAATATTTTATATCTTAAAACACACTTTATATGGAGAGCTATTTCTTAAACAGCAAGTCAGTTTTCAGTGATTTCACTGAGTTCTTCAACTTCCTGGCAACACTGACAATAACATAAGTGGATTTAGAAAGTCCTGTAGAAGTAGGTTCATAAGAAATGCTCTTTAAATACACCCCAGAGGAGTCATTTCATGATAAATTATTCCCTAGAAACCTGTGAAATTAAGCCTATTTTCTTCCATTTGAAAACACTGAGGAAAAACCAGAAATATATTATGTTATACATTAATGATCAAAAATTATATATGTTGTATGTAATTTAAAGCAAAAATAAATTTTTTTACTATAAAAATGTATCACACCATTAAATAAAAATATAATGAAGTACATTAACCATTGAAATAAAACTAATTGGCTAGATATTAAATAGCAGCATCAAAGGCAATAAAATTTCACAAAATAGAAAATTGGTACATAAGAAATTTTTGAAAGTTAGCCTCCCTCTAACTCCATGATGTGCATGTAGAATGCATTCCTCATTAAGATTCAATCCACAGGAAAATAATTTTAACTTATAAAGGAAGTCATAAGTGTAGATACAGATAAACACATATTGTCCATCCAAATCTGATTTGCTATGCATCTTACTGATACTCATTTGAATCTCAGGTTCTATAATTCTTTAATTATTTAAAGACATATTCAGGTATGTCTCTCACACAATGCTTCTCTGAGGTAAAAAGTCAGGGTTTTTGCCTTTTTTTTTCATATATCCAGCCAGTAATCTTGTATCATAATCTTAATATATAAACCCATTTGAATAACTTAATAGATATCATGTTTTCCAGATTTCAATTTTGATTCACACTAAAGATGTAGCCTACCAAATAACTTCTTTTTCCTCCTAAAATCAGAATTTCATGTCAGAATTTTCTATAAAATACTCTAATTAGCATGATACTTCCATGAACTTTTCTCGTTTGATAATATCCACCAAACATGTTAGTATGGTAGAGAAGTTATTCATTACTCATATTTTGTAATGTCAAGAAATTGGGGGCGGCATTTGTGGCTCAAGTAGTAGGGAACCAGCCCCATATACTGTAGGTGGTGGGTTCAAACCTGGCCCTGGCCCAAAACTGCAGCAAAAAAAAAAAAAAAAAAAAAAAGGAAAGAAAGAAAGAAAAAAAGAGAAGAAATTTGGAATAAGCTGATTGAGTAAGTCACCCTAATAGTGGTGGTGGCAGGTGCTGTGGTAAGATATTGAACCCTAACTGTCAGGTGCACAATGCATCTAGTTGTTTAATTTAACTCTGTATAAGGTACTTGACTATTTTTTAAACTTTCTATATTCAATTAATTATTAAAATATTTTTTCTATGAAGTTGTGTTAATGTTTGCAGCATGAAATATGAAATACCAAGATAAACCTGACAGTCAAAGTGAACCGAAGTCTGGTCACTGTCCAGTCAAAGTTATGTGATCTAAGCATAAATAACTTATCTTCTATGTTTTGAAATTTCTTAAATGACAATATAGTGATTTGAATGCATTATTTCTAATGCCATTCCTGCTCCAAATTTCTGTGATTTTATTTAAGCTAATAAATAAACAATTGTGAAATATATATTTCCTACATATGTTCATCTTCTCTCAACTAAAAGGGAGGCACACACACAGCCACACCTGCCCCCGAGTATTACTCATATGGAAGTAAGCCAAACAAAAAGGGGAAAAAAAAAAAAAAAAAAAGGCGACATACTGAATTTAAAATACGTAGCTAAATTAGATAAGGTAGCTGATACCTGCCACATTATTTAATGATTCAGAGAAAAGGAAAGTGGATCTATGCTAAAAAGCATATATTCAGTAATCATGTTTGCTTTCTATTAGAACAGCTCTGTTTTACTTATAATTTAGTTACTATCCCAGAAATTAAATTGTACTTTGACTGTCTCTATTTATACCAAACGAATCACATTGATAATGAATGACTTAGAACTGTGGCTTCCTCTTTCTCACATTTATGGGGGTTGGGTGGTGTCAAGATCACAAGTCCTCAAGTTTGTTCTCATTTTTGATAGCAATTACAAAATACGTGGTCCCTAAAACCACTCTTGATAGTAAAGGCAACTGAGAAGGTCTTGATGACTCTTCTTAAGTTCTATAATACATTAGAAGGACCCACAAACCTCCCCAAAAATGTGCTTCCGGGGTATAGATTACACTGAAAGAATCCAAATGAAAATCAGTCTAAGGAAGTAGCACATACGGCAGGTCTAGCAGGCACCAAGGACAGAGCCTCCTGTGTTCTGTCCTCGTGGAATCTCACACACATTCACGAATTTTGCAGCAATGTTTGACAATGCACGTGGAGTACTGACTACCAAAGAAGCTCTCCCAAATCAGTTTCCAGAGTTCCTGGGGCGGTGATTGTGTAGACGTGGCTGACCGTCCACCTGGCGAGCCTTAGTGCCAGCCCTTTCCTTAAGCTGTCCTGTTACCCGGGGTCTGCCTAACTCTTAACACTGTCTGGTGTGATGAAAAACCCATAAGAAAAGAAATATACTCATATGCAACTGGACTTTCCAAAAATTTAGAGGTTACCTAAATTTTGCTACCCTAGCAGCCAGCAAAGAAAACAAATTACTTTGGGGTTAAGTTAATCCTTTACCACATAGCTGGGCTTTAGTGCACAGTTATTTCACTCGACTCAGTGACAGCTGTAGGTGGCTAAATTTAGTTGTAAGATTGTTTGGAGCTCAAACATTTAATATGGCTTTATTTGCCTCTCTGGAGCCTCAGCTGAAGTAAAATGGTATGGGATTTATACCCATAAAAATTCAGATTTTTAATTTTAAATTCTACTTCTGGCTTGTCATTATGAGCTAATTGCACATAAATTCTGCAAATCTTGTTTTTCCCATAAAATTAGTGATCTGAATTAGATACTATTGAAAATTTTTTCTCTTCTGATCATTTATAATAACGTGATTATAAATTAGAAAATTTCAGATCCCTCATTTCTTCTCATCAGAAACGCCATCCATCACCGTCCCTTTTGTTCTGCTCTGTCTTTAGGCCTCAGGTAGAGAAAGAGGTAGATACACTGTTGTCATGTTCAACTATCAAAAAATAGGAATAAATAACAAAAAGCTCGCAGCAGTTACGGCTGTATCAAGGGTACACCAAGTGCTGTCCCATGATTAACACAGCCTCAGTTTCCTCAGCTTTCTTGGAATGTAACTGAACTGACTTATCTTCTACAATTCACATATGAAATCTGTAATCTTATTGCTTCCCATCTACAAAACAGTTATCATGAGCTCTTGGCTGACTTTCGAACACCTTAATAAAAGCCTAACACCGCAACGTGTTGTTAATTTCTTTCTATTTTTACATCATAAACACAAATGACAAGGTTCTATGTCTGGCCTTTATCTAACTCCACATTTTCTTTTTGTTTCTCTGCCAGAATTCCAGCCACTCTAGTCTACTCTGTCAGATTTTCAAAACTGCTGCATGTCTCCTTGTAAAAATGTCTTCATCTCGAAGATATTCCCTTTCAATAGATGATATTTCACTCTGATCAGAATCATTACTGCTCAGTCTTTATCGTCCATTTCAAATATAATTATCTTTGTCCAACCTCCATAAACTAGTCTAAGTCTTCCCTTCACATTACCCTATTGCCTCATTTATAACAGTTATTACTTATGTATAAAAAGTATAATATTATACTTTTGTATATACATATTAATAATGCTTTTATTATTAATAAAAAGTATATACATATTATACTTATGTATAATATTACTTATTATAACAAAATTACTTATGTAGGCAATGGTACCTACAAAAGTAATTTTAAAAAATGAGTTAAATAGCCACCCTAAAAATTTGTACAAAGATAAAATCAACTCTAATAAATAAAAGAAATAATAAAATATGGTCAGACTTTTTAATAATAAAATTTAAAAGAATACAAATAGAAAAAACCAGAAGACAGAAAAATAGACCTAAAAAACTAGAAAGAAGTAAGTGAAAAGAAGAGAGAGTGCGCAAGGAAGGAAAAAACAATACCAATAACTAAATACAGAAAAGGTCTGAGCCATTGCAGCTTAAAATCCACACTCCCTCACTCTCCGTTCCAAAGCTACTCCAATTTTTTTTTACTTAAGTTTTAGCAAGGCAGGTGGTTTTACTTTGACTTTGTGTCTGGAAACTTGTTCTGGAATATAAATTCATCCTCCACCACATTCATGAAAGCATCTCAGGCACAACCAACAAAAGAAGGATAAAGAATGTTCTGATGGAAAAAAAAAAAAAAAGAGAGAGCACTTTTATAGATAACTATTGGCCTTTGAAGCAAAACCCTGAATTATTATTCCCTTTCTATCAAAGAGACTCCTCTT
Source organism: Loris lydekkerianus (assembly GCA_963574355.1). Taxonomy (NCBI): domain Eukaryota; kingdom Metazoa; phylum Chordata; class Mammalia; order Primates; family Lorisidae; genus Loris; species Loris lydekkerianus. The sequence continues at coordinate 35,644 of CAUYPK010139760.1, read as the reverse complement.
TTGTGGTACAAATAGTTTTCTTCTACAAAACATAAGATACAAGAAAAGAATCTTATTTCACAGTAATTGTAAAAACTGATATATTTTGTTTGGGGGTTTGTGCATAGTCTATTGAGTTATTTTTTTTAACATTTCTTTTTATTTTCTTTTATTTCATGGCATATTAGTATATTAGCCTTAGCCTTATTTGAAATGGTAATGGGCTGTCAAAAAAAAAATTCTTATTTAGATAATATATTATGCTGAATATATTTTGCTGAAGTTAGCAAAACCCTGGAAATATGTCCTTTGTAATTGTCTAGGAAACTATAGATGGCAGAGTGTTTAAGGGAGATGGGGAGATATAGTATGTGATTCAAGCCTCTGATACAGTTTTTAATTTTTCAATTGTACATGCTGAGAGAAACTTGTATTAAAATTGCATTTAAGTGAAAAAAGTTTCTACAAGCATTTTTTCAGATTTATTTTATAGGTAGGAAACTATTATTAAAAATAATTATGAGCTCAACATTTTTTAAGTCACCAGCAGCTTGGGAAATAGGGGAGGATGGAGAAAAGGGAAATGTGGCAAAAGTGTATAGTTTCAGATAGACCAAAGAAATAAGTTGTAGTGATTCATTGCATAAATTAATAATGCATCATGTCTTTTAAAATTACTAAAAGAGAGGATTTTAAATGTTTCTGCTACAAAAAATGATAAGTATGTATGGGTAATGGGTTTGTTGATTAGCCTGATTTAATTATTTCACATGGTAAACATAGAGCAAAATACCCCATAAATACATACAATTATTATTTGCAATTAAGGATATGCTTTGTAGTTTTATTTTTAATAATCTTTCACCTCTTTGATTAAATAATATTTCTAGATTTTTTTTCTTTCTGTATGTGTGTGTCTGTGTGTAGTTATTATAAGCAAAATTGACTTCTTGATTTGGTTTTCACCTACTTCGTTACTGGTGTACAAAAATGCTACTGATTTTTTATGTTAATTTAAAATAATTCATTATGTTAAAAAGATACCTACCCTTATATGTTTATTGCAGCATAATTACAATATCAAAAAATATGGAACCAACCTAAGTGTTTGTCAACAGATAAGTGGAGAAAGAAAATGTGGTATGTCTATGCAATCTAATACTATTTCCCCACAAGAAAGAATGAAATGATGTCTTTCCCAGCCATGTGTATGCAACTAAAGGCCATTATCTTAAGTGAAACAATCCAGACACAGGAAGACAAATATTGAGTGATCTCACTTATAAATGCCAGCTAAATATTGTGGACCCAGAGTGTAGAATAATAGACAAGTGGTGGGGACTAGAACAGGGTGAAGTTGAGAAATTACTTAATAGATATAATATATATACTATCCAGATGGTGAAAACCCTCAAATTTCTGACTTCAGCACTATGTAATCCATTCATGTAACAAATTTTTCACTTGTACCACATAAATTTATACAATGAATGCATAAATTAAATTAAATTGAAAAATGCAATAAATAAATAAAGCAAAAGAATACTTACAGTTATTTCCACATATGAAATAAATTGTTTAATTTACATATCTAAATATTCATTCCATGTGGTTTTATGAAGCCAATACAATTTCAAAGACTCATCAGAATATTGACTTTTTGGTAAGAAATTTTGTGCTTCTTTGCTTGATTAATTACTTAAGAATTTGATAATATAGTAATTATTTCTCACTGGCTGACATTAAGATGTTAGGTTTGAAGATCAGTCCTTCCAACAGGTGAAGTTGTGAAATAAGAAAAGAAAAGTAAGATCAAGTTCCAAATCTTCAAGAGGAGGAGACAATCATGAATCTTTCCACATAGCAGAGTATGTGAGTGCCCAATATCCAAGTGATAAACCATCATGAGGGACAACCAAACACACATCAGGATATCCCACCTGCTCTAGAGAGAGAAGACACAAAAGTACCCGCAGTTCAGGTGTCTGACCTGGAAATTGCTCTCCAGGAACTGGAGAGAGACAGAAAGTAAGCATGGAGATGATTTTGAAATCAGGGGGAGATTCCATCAAATCTGAGATCATCAAAATGCAAGAAACAAATACAGGGCAACAATGGGTTTTCAGTGGTTCTCAACCTTCCTAATGCTGCTATCCTTTAATACAGTTCCTCATGTTGTGGTGACCCCCCAACCATAAAATTATTTTTGTTGCTATGAAGATAATGTTATGGTTGGGGTTCACTACAACATGAGGAACCGTAATAAAGGGTCGCGGCATTAGGAAGGTTGAGAACCACTGGTTTAAATGTAGACCAGCTGAGATCACAGTGGCTGTCTTTATGTGGGGAACTTGAAGGTGAACATTTTCTCAATAGCTTTACAATTTTCTCCAAAAGAAATGGCTAATGATATTTAATATAATATGATAGTTATTGTGCATATAAAAAAGAAACATCTGTGTAATCAAGAGGTATTGTTTTAGAAATTAATATGAATTACTGTATTTAGTACATTATGTAATTTGTATAATTATGGTTTTCACAAAAATAGCTGGCTTGTATAATTTTTGCAAAATTGTGAAAGCAAAACTGGGGTTGTAAATATTGTCTCCCATTTTGGAATCAAAATTTTAAATTATATGCCACATCAAGAAGACAAAATGTGATCTTTACGGGAATAATTAAAATATTGGAACAAGAATCAACTGGAAATTTTCTTTTTTTAATTATTAAATTATAGCTGTGTACATTAATGTGATCATGGGGTACCAGACACTGGTTTTATGGACTGTTTGACACATTTTCATCACACTGGTTAACATAGCCTTCCTGGCATTTTCTTAGTTATTGGAAATTTTCTAATTTTTAAACATATAACACCTTTTTAATAAAGATACCTAAGTACCTTCTATTTTAGCTCAATAGGTACTATTTCACAGATAATCTGACATTTGAAATTATAAAAATTAAAAAGGCTTAAAATTTAATAACAATAACAATGTTTAAGATAAGGACTATAAACAAAAACCTCATAAAGAACAAACGTACATAAATACATTCAGAAAAGGAATCAGACAATTGCTATATTGAAATATTAACAATAATAATAATAATGCAAAGAAAGTAACATTCGCATTGTCAAATAAGAGTATGTCTATTGTAGAATGCTTTGACTCTGAGACTCAGTATGGAGTCATCAGTTAACTTCTTATTTTTTTTAAATCTCAAAAAACAGGCAACTAATATTTATAAATAAAAGTAAAAGATAATTTCAAAAAACAGATCATGACAAATCTTATAGACAATAGAAAAAGAAGAAATACTTCAAAATCATTCTACTTCATCTGGGTACATCTGATATTAAAATTGGAGAAAATATATTATTATAAAGGGGAAATTACAAACATACGTCACTTATACATGAGGATGCAATATCCTAAACAACATAAAACGGAAACCTAATAAACACATGTATATGTAAAAATAAAAAAAGATTTAAAAAAAATAACAAAAAGAACAAATACTGGTGAGAATGTGAAGGAAAGGGGACTCATATATGCTCTGAGTGAGGATGTAAATTAGTATAGTCATTAAGGAAAATAATGTGTATCTTTGTCAAAAAGTAAAAATAGCCCTGTGATCCAGCAATCCCACTACTGGTTATGTATCCAGAGGGAAAGGAATCAGTGTCTGGAACTGCTGTCTGCACTCGTGTGTGCTGCAGCCTTGTTTACAATATCCAAGCTATGGAATCAACTTGGATGTACATCAACAGTTGAATAGATAAAGAAAAGGTGCTATATATACACATACACAATGAAATATTATTTGGCCATGAGCAATAATGAGAATCTGTCATTTGTGGCAACGTGGATAGAACTGGAGGTCATTATCGTAAATGAAATAAACTAGACAAAGAAATATAAGTACATCATGCCCTCACTTGTGTGGAAGCTAAGTAAACTGAGAAATAGAGAGTGAAATATTGGTAACCACCAGCTGGAAAGGGTGGAGGGAAAAAGAGGAGAAGTTGATTAACAGACTAAAAATTATAGTCAGATAGGAGGAATATGTGTTCGTGTTCTTTAACACTGGAAGATGACCATAGTTACCAATAATTTATTCTATATTTTCAAACATCGAGAAAAGACAATTGTTTACAATTCCCAGTACAAAGACATGATAAATGCTTATGAAACTGGATATGTTAATTACCTTGATTTGATCATTAAAAATTGTATATAGGCATGGAATACCACTGTATCCCATAAATATGTATCATTCTTATGTGTCAATTAAAAATAATAAAAATGAAAATATACGTTTGGCTATTAAAAAAAGAAAAGAAAAATTCATAAGATCATTTTACTTAACTATATATATGTATATATCTAAAGGCACTACAAAACATTTAACATTTTATTTCAGGTAACACATTACATTATTCTATAAAGTCTTAGTTTGTTCAACTTTGACTGAAACTGAACATTTGTTATGCCTTCAATGTCCATTAAAAAGTGGAGGAGCCATCAGGTCTTATAACAAGAAGAAAATAATTTTTGTCGTTAAATATAACTTGCCAGATATTACTAACATCTTTTGAGAGCTAAAGTTATTAGTTTGAAAGTAGTCTTTCAAAGTAATAAATGAACCCAAAGTAGCTATTCTAGTTAAAAACATTTCTATAACCTTACTTGTATAAACCATTAACTCTAAAATCTTTTAAGAACATTTCATATAAAATATATCAATTTTAATATCTTTTTAATATTAATGCTTTTCTTTGACTTAATAGAAATGCCAGGTTAGACTTCTGAAAAGTTTTATTCTCTCCTGATCTGTCATAAAGTTAATTAATCCCTTAAAGCTTTTCCCACCATTCTCTGGTTTCATCACAATAAATATTAAGAGAGTACTGGAAATATACACAACGCTAATGTGCTCATAAAAATAAAAAATAATAATAAAGAGATTGCTGGAACTTTTTCTGTTAATGAAAGAATTCCAGCCTCATGCTTTATAAATAAGGAAAAATAGTAATACATAAATTTATAGATTTAAAAAATTTTGGCTTCTTGAACTGTAATAACATGTAGTATTAATACATGTAGTATTAAATAGCGACAGATATTGATGTATACATACACTGCATATATGTAAACATTTGTATTATATTTATAAAACTTTGTTTATTTTATGAAAAAAGCCTCAGCGTATAAAGGATTGGCTATATTACAATCTGTAAACTGTTCTGTTAAACTGTTGTCATCTCAGTAATAATTAATAGTCTCTTTTCTAGAGCACTATTTGGTTTCAAAACTCTGTAAACTAATGAATTGATTGGCTAATTATGAATAAATGAAATTATGGTAAGTCTTACTATTTCTGTGTACAGTGAAAATTTTTTATGTATTTTACTTGGTATAAATTATGTATTATTTTTCCTAAATCTTGATTATGTTGGACCTTTTCTCAATGAAAAGTAAGTGGTAATACAAGGAAATCTGCATCTAAAATTTTGGACAATTCACCATGTATTATTCATTGAAGAATAACCTTTCTCAATTGAAAAGCAAAGTGGGTTATTATCCATACCAAACACATTAACAGAAAAATGAGAGAAAAATCATGTCAAAATAAAAGATAGACATCATGGGATGGCGCCTGTGGCTCAAAGGAGTAGGGCACTGGCCCCATATGCCGGAGGTGGTAGGTTCAAACCCAGCCCTGGCCAAAAACTGCAAAAAGAAAAAAAAAAAAAAAAAAAGAAGAAGAAGATAGAAATCAGCACAGTTTATTTACTTGTTAACTATACAGCATGATTTATCCCATGTACTTATTTATTTTAATCCCCCAGGTGATCAGGAACAGTGGTTGAAAAGCATGCTCATTTTGTTCTATTTCTCTTATCCTCACAGCCAATCCAGGGATAAGTCCTGATTCCAAAACACATTCCACAGCTGTGCACTTCCCACCATCTCTAATACTGACAGCGACTCAAAGCAGCTTCATCTCTCAGCTGGTCTACTTAGGAACCTCATCAATTTGACTGCCATCCCTAAACAGGATTATTCTTCCTGCACTTACCAGATTATTGCTTGTGGAAAAATATCTGACCATATTATATCACTGGGTTAAATCATTACAGTTGTCTTCCATTTTAATAATAACATCCAGATATTTTTCAAGGCTTACCTGGTCATGTACCATTTATCCCTTGCCTGCTTTGTAATTCCATCCACACATCCTCCCTCTTCCCAGTGCAGGGTGTGACAATCTCTGCAAACCAATGTGTTCCTTTCATCTCAGGTTTGTTCTGCTTCCTGTTCCAACTGCCGGGATGATCTTCCTCCAGATTGTCACGTGGTTGCCTTGTTTTTGCAGTTAAGACCGCTGGGTTCATGACACTTCCTCAGAGACCTTTCCAGAGGACATTGTCTAAATTACCTGTTGTCCCCCTGTCAAGCTCTATTTGATTGTGTGTTTTATTTTCCTCCTACAATAAAACAGGCCTTACAATTGTTTTTCTTATCTATTTGTCACCTTGCTATCATTTGTCTTTCCCTAATGAGCTTCTTATTTCAAAGAGCCTTTTTCTTATTATGTCATTCTGTGTCTCACCACCTTATAATCATTCAAAAATATTTATTGAGCTCCTGGAAAAATACAGGCATTTAGTAAATAATTTTGAAGAAAATGAATGAATCTCACTGGATATTCATTGTATTGATACGTTTACCTTAAACAAAATACTTAAAAATTAAATTTGATCACATTTCTTTCATTGATAATAGACCTAATATAAACAATGTTTATAGCATATAATTTCCACTTTATAATATATATTGAAAGTTTCCACTCTGCCTAGAAACAATATGGTTAACTTCAATTATCTTTATTCTAAATCAGCCAATCTATTTGGTTCGTCATAGAGAATGTAAAAAAAAAAAGAGTAACACTTTAGAAAATACAAAGATTATTATAATTAGAAAAATTCAAAATAATCAATATATACTTAATGAATCACACTACTTCATTCAGATGAAGTAGTGATTCTATTTGTGATTTTCACATTATTTATAATAAGATTGATTGTATAAATCAAATATTCGTGCGTATAACAAAGAATGACATAAAATAAAACTGAAAAGAATATTTAAAATTTTGGTACTTTGACACTTTATCCAAGAAAAACTAGAAATGTATTTTTGAAGGTTCTATGCAAGAAAAAAAAAACCAGTTAAACACTTTTCCATTTTTTTATATTAAGAAGACAAAGTTCACAATATACTTTAAATCACATGCTTTTTGCTAGGAAATCTTTTCAATGATTTGTTGTTTTTTAACTCTGGGACAAATACGTAGCAAGATATTCTTGTTGTCTCAATGCCTTAGCCTTTTTTGTTGTTGTTAATTTTAAATAAGCACATGTCAACTTCATTTGCACATAAAATTCCGTCAGGAGATTTTATAAGTAAAATAAAATATTTCCATGTACGATAATATTTTATTTGAGTCCATAAACCTTTACACTTGTTTTTCCAATTTACATGTTGCTACAAAAATGTAAAACTCTCATAGGTACTGTAAAACTTAAATATACTTTGGCTTTCTGACAATGTAGTGTTTTATGTGCCCTCACAGTCAAGACAGAACATATACAGCCTATGCAATATGTATATCAAACTATTACACTCTTATATCATGCTCGCTATGCAGATCATTTTTATATTATTTGGATTCTTAGAAAATTACACATTTGTAATATTGGGCTGGTTATATTTTATGATGTAAAAACTGCATAATTGGAAGTAAGGCTATATCACTTTGCTTTTGATGCAAAATATGCAGTATATATCTTTCAAAATATGTAGTCTGTTTCCCCAAAATGGAATTTAATATGACAACGTAATATAAAATATCTTTTAATCTTTGTTGGTGATACTCAACTTTTAAGTGTAACACAATTGGAGAAAGTATTAAGATAAATGTTAACATGCATTGTTATTAAAAGAGAAAACATATTTTTAAAAAATTATAATTAAATTAAAATAGTTTGGGGAAAGAGAGAGTTGGTAATATGTCATCTGTCTATGGGAAAGTGAGGGGTAAAAACCATACAGAATATATCTAGTTCAAATATTGATTATATTTTGGTTTAAAATGTAGACTAAATCTAACTAAAGCAACTTCATGTAAGTTTTTGATATTAGGTCAAAAGAGCACTTGATTAGCAAAAAAAAATCCTAATGGAAAGTAATTGAAGCTTTACTCATCTCAATTCTGACTCTGTTATACAGATGATTTAACAAGAAAATGAGAACATTTCACACAATCAATTGATTGAGGGTATTTTAGCTATAATAGACATCCAATCAAGTACAAGAAAAGTAAATTGCCAGCCATTCTTACTTTTATGTATTGCCAATTCTAAATTATAGCAAACTGTCAGTCAATCAGGAATTGCCAGTAAGCTGAGCAATTGATGAATCAGAAAAGATGCTGTTGACTGTGCTTCTTGAAAATGAAATAATGACCATAATACAGCCTGTCTTAAAACTTTTGTAGTGACCTATGTATGATTTGGTTATTGGAAATTTAGAATTTAGATTTAGTTTGTAAATTAGATGTTAATATATTTCACCTGTTTTTCTACTGAGGTGTGTATCCATTTGTGCATTGTAAAATTTAATAAACTTGAGTGTCTTCCATGTGAAATTTATAGTTTTGAGAGAGCAAGTAAATAAATACACTCAAATAAACCTTTAATTTTAATCAAAGATGATTTAGAAGCACATATGTACATTAAGGATTGCAGGTTTTCATCATATATTCAGCACTCTCTCCATGCATTCATTAATTTCTCTTCAAATTTATCAAAGCTTTTAATATTTTCTTTTGATAAGATGTTCTTTATATTTTTCTTAATTCTTCTCTTTTTTAATACTGAGTGACATTCTTTTGAATTGATTTTCTACTATGAAACTATTTGTATATTCCTTCATATTTTTCCAAATTTCTGTGGTATTAGCTTTGATTTTAAAAGTTTAACACAACTAAAATTATTTTTTGGAATGTGGTTATGGCAATGTGGTCCACTTCCAGAATTGCTTCCCACAGTGTGTAGACTGCAGAAAGCTCAGCTCCAAAGGGGAGGCTACAGACAGCAAAATTAAGACTCTTCCCAGAATAGTGCAAGATAGAGTCTGTATTTTTTCCAACATCTTTAGATAATCCTCCAAATAATATTTACTGAAAATTGATCCTTTACTCACTGATTGTAAATTTCTCCTTCACTATTTGATGCATTTTTATCCTTTGTTTTGTCTTTATAAATTATGAGAAGCCACTTTGCTTTAAAGTATATGGGTTATATTTTATCTACTTTGTATTATTCAGTATTTTTGTTATGCAAACATACTGGTTTCTGACTATTTTTAAGACTATTAATATATTACTTTACTTTCAGATCTTCCATAAATAATCCTTATTTTTACTTTTGTGCTTACCGTATATACTCGACTATAAGCCGAGTTTTTTCCGGCACAAAATTTGTGCCGAAAAACCCAAACTCGGCACAAATTTTGTGCTGAAAACCTCAGCTTATACTCGAGTATATGCGGTAACTAAATCATCAAGGACAGAAAAAAATAAAGACAAAACACAAAAATGTATGCTAAGGCACAGAATCTTTTCTAACAAGGTGGATTATACATAAGGTAAAGAAAATTCTTTCACATTGTGGTGAAAATCATGAATCAGTAACCCAAGAGAGCAAGCCCATTAAATTTAAACAAAATGTGCCTGAGTTTTGCAAAACAGGCAATATTGTATTTTTTTTTTTTTTTGACAGACTCAGTCATTTGCAGCAAAACAGATACAATTCACTTTTCTACAATTCACTGTCCATTTCATTCTTCATTATTTTATATTGTAAACAAACTTATACTTTACATCAACCTTTCTTCCCTAGGAAAACAAAATTATATACCAAATACCAAATGTTATTTGCAAAAATACCAAAATGTTTTCCTTAAATGCGGTATGTTCGTCATTACTATCTTCAAATGAGTCACATATGTATTGGAAAGTTTTTAAAGTTTATATTTTCAGCGTGATAAACCTCAATGAGGACAGCCCACATAAATACAAGCTCTTTAGAGATTTCAGTAAGTCCAAAAGGGAAATGAAGGCTTGATTCCAGCAACCTGAGTTTCACTGCTGTAGAACAAACTACACTTTTTTCCTGAATACAAAAGCCCTTGCTTATGTCTATTCTTCTGTTACTACAAATCTGAGTATTGACTCAACTACTCAGTATTAATTGGCTTCAGCCAAAGTAACTAACTTCTATTTCACAGGGAAACCCAGGAGATAGAAGGGAAACATTGAGAATTTTGTCATACTCCAGCATTTTAGCAAACTGTCAAAATCATGAGCACATATAACAAATTATATAGCCACACAAACCTTTCTCGTGTTTTTAAAGCAGCTGAAATAAATAGCACCAAAGCATAATCTTTCTGTAGAATATAACATTAAGAAGTAAAAGTATGGCTGGGCATGGTGGCTCCTCCTGTAATCCCAGCACTTGGGAGGCCCAGGTGGATGGATTGCTGGAGCTCACAGGTTCAAGACCAGCCTGAGCCAGAGGGAGACCCCGTCTCTAAAAATAGCTAGGCTTTGTGGCTGGCACCTGAGGTCCCAGCTTCTTGGGAGGCTGAGGCAAAAGAATTGCTTAAGCCCAGGAGTTTGAAGTTGCTGTGAGCTGTGACGCCAAGGCACTCTACCACAGGTGAGAAAGGGAGAGTCTGTCTGAAAAAAATAAATAACTAAAAATAAAAAAATAAGTAAAAGAATATAAGCTTAAATTTATGCCTTATACAAATACAAAATCATTTGGAACTCCCACCTTATTAGAAGTTTATCAATTCAAAGATTTACATTATCTACATATCTTATAAATTATCTTCAAGCTGACATTAAAAAAATATATTATTTCTGAAATAATTTTAAAAATTATGTAGAACTAATGTTACCTTATTTGACCAATAATCTATACTTGCTTAGAAAAGCAGGAAGTAATAGAAAAAATAAATTCTGCACAATATTTAACACTGATAAATCAGAGAAAAAGATACGAATTTTGTAAAACACTGCAATTATTAAACTAGCCTCGTTTACCAAAACAGAACCTTAATTATATTAACATGGATTTATAAATTATTTATGAGTTAATTTCTTTAATAAGAAATTTATTTTCAAGACTATTTTATTTAAAGTACTAAAAGTTCAATTTTCTTGTTTTGGGCTAATTTTAGGAAGCTATTTGCACTTACTTTTCTTTACAACCCACACAGAAAAAGAGTTTTTTAGAGACTTTATCATTTATTGCTATTCTCTGAAGATGGGAAAATGTTAAAAATTACAAAAACTCATCGCCCCAGATATCAACAAACATTCTCCTTCACCATGAACTTATAATCTTAATTGGCTTTAGCTACAAATAGACAAATAAATACACTAAAAACACCTAGAATACCGAATTCTCAGTCATTTCTCATTCAACCGAGAGTATTTATTGTTCATCCACAGAGATCATCACATGGTTAGACCACACAACCGTATCTTCAGTCATTTGTGTCACCAATGGGGAAAACCTTACTGGTTGTAAACAAAGGAAAATGAAAGAAAAATGGTCAATCAGAAAAAGGATCAAATAGAAAATCCTCCCAAGCAGATGGGACTACAGGTGTCTACCACAAAACCTGGCTATTTTTGTTGTTGTAGTTGTCATTGTTGTTTAGCAGGACTGGGTCAGGTTTGTACCCGCCAGCCCCACTGGATGTGTCCTGGAAAATTGAAAGTCCAAGTTTTATTGACGCTGGAAGTTCACTGCTGCCAGCCCGGATAAAACTCACCTGGGCATTGGGGATCTGGGGCGACTTCTCTGGCAGTGACACTTCCCTCACTGTGATAAGCACACTTGGTATACCATTGAGTGCATGATTTCCAAAGGTGTTCGAGACTAAATTTAACAAGAAGCCAAAGTTATTACTTTCATAAATGATATTAAATGAGCAGTGTCGAAGACTCAATGTGTTAATATATGAGGAAACCAGTAAGTATAACACGACTGTTCCTCCTCTGTCAAACAGCTAAAACAGGGAAAGTCTTTTAGGTTATCCCTATGAGTTTTCATTTTGTGTTGTATTCAATTATTTCTTACTGGCAGTGCACTTGTAATATTTCGATTTATCTTTAAAGCTCCAAGCTATAGCTAGGTTGGTTTTTGTTGTTGTTGTTATATTTTCCTTGGTTATTGCACTACATGTGCCACTCAGATAAATTTAGATTAGTTTTTGTTTTTCTTGAGGTAATATAAACTAATATTGACACTAAATTTGGGGCTGCTGTCAACTCACCATTGGAGGTAAGTCATTTCTAAATATCACTTTACTACAAGGTGTGAGAGACTTTCAATACAATGCGTTATTTAGAATTATTTCAAGTAATTATCTTTAGATGATTTTTTTTTTTGAGACAGAGTCTCACTTTGTCACCATCAATAGAGCACTGTGATGTCACAGCTCACAGCAACTACAAACTCTTAGGGTTAAGTGATTTTCTTGCCTTAGCCTCCCAAGCAGATGGGACTACAGGTGCCTATCACAAGGCCTGGCTAGTTTTTTTGTTGTTGTAGTAGTTGTCATTGTTGCTTAGCAGGGCTGGGCCGGGTTTGAACCTGCCAGCCCCCTGGATATGGCCAGCACCCTAACCACTGAGCCAAACCCTATGAGCAATTTTTTTTTTTCTTCAGTTTTGGGCAGGGCCGGGCTTAAACTCCACACTCCTGGCATAGGGGGCCGGTGCCCTACTCCTTCAGCCACAGGCGCTGCCTGAGCTATTTTCTTCACTGTTATTAGGTACTGACTAGCATACAGGACCACTCACTTAAAAAAGCTACATGAATATCAGGAGATAAATTTCCCATACTACATTGATACCTCTGATTACACTTTAGTGTTTATCACTTATATATGTATAATAGCAGAGTATAATAATCATCTGTAATGATATCAGAACATAATATTTATCTCTGATAGCAACAAAATACATTGAAAAGTCTCCCTTGACAGAGACAATTAAACATATTTCAGACATGCAATAATTTGAAAGATCAATTTGCTATTTTTTCCTAGTCACAGAAAGACAAGTAGTAAAAAAAAAAAAACTATGAAAGTATTAAAGAAGTAATAAAAATGACATTAATAATTTATTTAAATTTAATGAACTTTTGAGTCTATCTTATTATTTCAGAATGTTGGAAATTCCCAAAAATTAATTATGAGGAAAATTATTAGCTATCTGTAAATAAACTGAAAACATATTAGAAGAGATGCTTTCTGGATGGACTTGAGACTAATGCAAATATGTAAATAATTACTTTAAATTTTATTAAAAAAGATTCCTATTGAAGCAGTAAAGCTTAAATCATGTCACTTAGAAAATGAATAATACACTGTATTTTAGTACCTCCTGTGTGGCTGACAATACAGACATGGCATTTGTAAAGAAGATTAACTTGTAACCCATGTTCTTTAAAGTTCACATTATAAGCAGAGGAATCATTATTAATATCACCCCAATTATCTCTGTGAACTTAGTTAAGGTAGAAAAAGCCGCAATCCTCCTTTATTGAAGGTGTCACACACATTCTGGCCACACTGTGATGACCTTCAAAGGACCGGATGACATAGTTATAGGAATAGAACCCAAGAAAGACGGAAAAGAAATTATTAGGGAAATTTTACATTGAGGAAATTCTCTTAGATAAAATAACTTACATAGTTTATGTTTCTCACTTGAACTTGACTGACACAGTGGCTCAAATAACTTGGACTTCCCTAGATGAGAAGCTGGATGACCTTCAATTCTTCATGAAGAGTTAATAGTCTCCAACCTGAAGAGTCAATGATGAAAACTGTCAGTCACGTGTTACTTTTGGAAGACGTTCTCTTCATCTGCCTCACATCAGTTTGAGGGCACTGTTCATTCTCACAAAGAAGAGGATGGGTCTTAATACCTCCCATTACATTTTACCTCAGATTTTATTCACCTAACTTTAACAATGAGGATTGCATAAGTCTTACATTCTTATGTAAATTCAAACTAAGATGCTCCTGTTTTTCAAGGATAGGTAGACATTATTCAAAACCAGTGAGAAATGTAGCACAGATGGAACAGGTGGGGAATATTCTAGTATCTGTGGTTCTAACTCACCAGTGTGCAGGTAGCTACCAGCTACCTTTACAAAGCCACATATGTAAGTTTTATATTTTCTTTTACATTCACTGATGCTTTGTATTTTATGGCAACTTCCTAAGATTTATTTATACAACATTCTTTTTTTTTTTACACATGTAGGGGCAGAAAAGGCAATAGGAAACGTGGCTTCTAGTAGCTTCTAGTAAGTTGTCATGTGTAGACGCTTCAGGGCTCCCCTGTGCAGTGTAATTGAGAAGACTTAGGTGGCCCCTGTTGGGAGCAATTACCAATCATTTTTTCTGCAATCATCATTTGAGCCTCTGAGCTGTGTCCACTGTCTGTTAAACATATGCTTTGGGCCCCAAGAGAGACTCTGGATTATTAGAGATAAATTAATCTGAATAGAACATAAATCCTGGAAGCGTAACTCTGACAGTGACCTTTTGTTCTGAGATAAGGACCCTCGTTATGTCAAGAATTCAGTGTTCATTCCAGGACCATCAGTGAGATACTGAGAAAGAGTTGCCCAAGGTTTTGCTATTTTTTTCCTACTTTACCTGGGTTTAAACCATTTTTCCTTAGAAGTTGTATTTTATTATCATTAATAGCCATGATCAAGCAATTTGAAAATAATCATAATATAACAGATAACTGCAAATAATGTATTTATCAGCTAATTTACAAAGTTTCTAAAATCAAAGGATTTTGATTACTCGTTACCCTCAATCCTTCAACACAATTTTAATCTGATTTTATCAACTACAACCTTAAGAAACATCTGGGCTTTAAGCCAAAATGTGGTGCTATTTGAAATCGGATGAAAATTTCAACATGATGTTGGAACAGTAATTCTGACTAAATTTATTTAGCAACAGAAAATAAATCTTAAAAACAAGATTACCCTATCCTCTATGACTTAAGATTCATATTTAATATAGAAAATCATAGTTCATACTTGTGTTTATATATAGTCAGTTTACATATAGTCAGCTTTTTTTTCAGTTAGTCAAAGTAAGTATTAGTTTAAGAACTTATTTGCGGGCGGCGCCTGTGGCTCAATGAGTAGGACGCCAGCCCCATGTGTTGGGTTCGAACTGCAACAAAAAAATAGCTGGGCATTGTGGCGGGCACCTGTAGTCCCAGCTACTTGGGAGGCCGAGGCAAGAGAATCACCTAAGCCCAGGAGTTGGAGGTTGCTGTGAGCTTTGACACTACAGCACTCTACTGATTGCAACAAATGGACTCTGTCTCCTAAAAAAGCAAACAAACAAAAAAACTTATTTGCTTCTTAAAATCAGAACTGAGAAATGTCTTGTTTGTATTAATATTATAGTTCATTAAGGAGCTTGGAAGAGAAATGTATGGTGTATTTTTAAATGCTGTATCTTAGAATGCTCAATTTCTATACATAGGTATCACACATAACAGTTCCAAAAGCAAGTAAAAATTGTGTTCATTCCTATTCCGTCCCTGCTGCAGACAGTCTATTGGCTCTCCTGAAGCTATCTATTCTTCCCCACCTTTCTTCTTACTTACAGAACTCAAATGTGTTTAGGCCAACAAATTGCCCAAATCCCAAAGGTACCATTACCAATCTAAGCCAGACATGTTAATCGCCTTCCCTTTGACCAGCTTCCCTGAACAAGGGGCTGCCATGTTACTCAGATCCTGTCAAAGAAAAGAAAAGAATATGGATAATCTTCTGTGGAAGTAACACTGACGGATAACAGAAAGGTTGGTCCCCGCTTCCTCATGCGGAGGATGCTAAGGACAATAGATTCGACCTTGGGCTGCGATGGCCGTCTTGCCCCTGGAGTAAAGTCTAAAGTCAGCCCCCCGAGAGGGGACCAGGCAATGCTGGAAACAGCTTCAGTTCCTGCGGACAGGTTTGAGCTGTTCACTAGCCCCGCAATGCATGTCTTTCTATCTTTTGAGTAAATAAGTGCGTCACATGTTATGCCATATTTGCAACATTTTCTATTGCTGCTAAAAACATTCTTAACATTAAATTACCTTCCAATTAATCCATGGTGGAGAAAGAACACATATGTCTCTAAATGTCATCATCCAAATTTTTCTGTACTTAAAAAAAATATATGAAGTTTAAATCTTATAGAATGCATGAGCACATGCATGTTTGAGTTTCAAAGATAATATTTGTTAAGTTTCAAAGCCTAACTTTTTGCTAAGGAATTTTTTTGAATCTATTAATTATGGTCCACATTAGACACATAAACTTTATTATAGTTACTCATGAAGACCAGTATCAAAACTTTTGGTAAAATTACTCATCAGAGTGAAAAATAATTAAGTTTAAATAATGTCTTTTGAGGACCTTTTAAGAGATGTAAGAAAATTTATTATATATCAGGCCTTCATGTATTAAAAAATAAAACAAAATAAATACACTAATAAAAACAAAATTTTACCAAAGTTGTAATGAAGCTATAGATCAGATTCCTTATTGGCACGTACAGTCATCATTACTTTGAAATTGTTAGTTATTGGTTCTTGGAGGAGATAACAAAGAATGCAACATGAACATTAAATGCTAATTTTATGAAATGGAATCCCATGGAATTCCTTATGCATTATTTAATTTGTGTAATTTTAACATGAGTAAATTAAATCTACCACAGAGTTATGAGATGTGGCTCACTCCGAGGGGCTGTATGCTGTTTATTTTGAGAACAGCTGGATGCCAACCACAGGCTTAGTGACATTACAGGCTTAGTGACATGGCAGGTTTGGTGTCAGGCAATCACAATAAAGTGCAGATCACATTTGAGCATCACCAGAATTTTTTGGCTTCACAGTGGACAGGAAAGGTATGTTTACAACACACTGTACTTTATTAAATGTAAAATAACATTATGTCTAAAAACGAATAGAATAATTATAAAATATTGCATTGTTAAAAAATGCCTGTGATCATCTGAGCCTTCAGTGAATCATCATAATTTTGCTGGTGGAGGGTCTTGCCCCGATGTGGTTGGCTCCTGACTGATCAGAAGGGTAGTTGCTCAAAACAGGGGTGACTATGGCAATTTCTTAAAATAAAGCTACAATAAAATTTCTGCATCTACTTATTCTCCTTTTCACTAAAAATTTCTCTGTGGCATGTGATGCTGTTATCAAGTAGCATTTCCCCACAGTAAAGTATCTTCTAAAACTGTGGTCAATCCTCTTAAGACTTGCTACTTTAGCTTTATCAACTCTGTTAATGCAATATTCTTAACTTTTAATTTTTATTTCTACAATAGTCACAGCATCTTTACTGGAAACCACTTTCCCTGCTCATCTGTAAGTAGAAATTCTTTATCCACGAAGAATGATGAGGAGATTGCAGCCACTCAGTCACACCTCCCCACCATCCTTTTAATTCTTCTCTTGCTATTTTCACATCTTCACTAACTTGTTCCACTGATGTCCTAAAGCCTTCAACATCATCCGGGGAGTTGGAATTAACTTCTTTCAAACCCCTGCTAGTTTTGATATTTTGACCTCCTTCCACAAATCACCTATGTACTTTGTGGCATCTAGAATGGTAAACATGTCACACAAGGTTTTCAATTGACATTCCAAGATCCACAAGAAGACTCACCGTATAGGAAAGCTATAGCCTTACAAAATGTATTCCTTAAATAATAAGATGTGAAAGTCGGAATTACGCCTTCATTGATTCAAGGGCTGCAGAGTGGATGTTGCGTTAGCAAGAAAGAAAGGAACAATAATTGCCAGTATGTCTCCATCAGAGATCTTGGGTGACTACGTGCATTGTCAATGAGCACAAATATTTTGAAAGAGCTGTATGTCTTAAGATTGGGCTTAAAATATTTAGCTAATCATGCTGAAATCAGATGAACTGTCATCCAGATTTTATATTTCCGTTTATCGAGCTCAGACCAGATTAAACACGATTCTTAGAGGCCTTAGCATTTTCCGAATGTGAATGAGCGTGGCTTCAACTTAGAGTCATCAGCTGCATTACTCCCTAACAAGAGAGTCAGCTTGTCCTTTTTTAGCTTGGAAGCCAGACATTGATTTGTCCTTTCTAGCTATAAAAGTCCTAGATAGCATCTACTTCCAACAGAAGGCTCTTGCATCTGCACTGAAAATCTGTTGTTGGGCTTCATCCGTGATCCTAACTAGATCTTCTGGAAAACTTGCTGGCGTCTCCATTAGCACCTGCTGCTTGGCCCTGCTCTTTTCTGTTACGGGGATGGCTTCCTTCCTTGAAGTCACGAATCAGCCTCTACTAGCTTCCTACTCTTCTTCTGTGGTTTTATCACTTCCTTCAGCTTTCATAGAATTGCAAGGACTTAAGGTCTTGCTACAGATTTGGCATTGGATTAAGAAAACGTTATGGTTATTTTTATTTTCCATCTAGACCACTGCTAAAAGTTTCTTCACGCTAGCAATAATGCTGTTCTACTTTCTGCTCTTTGTGTTTACTGGAGTATCACTTTTAATTATCTTCAAGAACTTTTTCTTTGAATTCAGAACTTAGAAAGTGATTTGACACAAGAGGCCTAGTTTCAGCCTTTCTTGACTTTCGAATATCTTCTTCTATAAACACAAGCATTTCTAGCTTTTGATTTAATGTGAGAAATGTCTGACTTTTTCTTCTAAGTAAACACTGAGAGGCCATTGCCAGGTTATTAACCGGATGGTTTTCAACATTGTTGTATCTCAGGGAAAAGGAAAACTTGGAGAGAGAGAGAGAGAGAGAGAGAGAGAGAGAGAGAAGGGAAGGGTTGGCAGGTGGAACAGTAATAACACATACAATATTTACTATCCATTAAGTTTACATGTGTGTGATTCCTGGTGTCCCAAAACAATCACAATAGTAACATCTAATACCACTGGTCATCAGTTACCATAACAGTTATAATAAGAATGAAAACGTTTGAAATATCATGAGAATGGCGAAAATGTGAAACAGAGATCCAAAGTGACCCATGGAAATATGATGCCGATAGATTTGCTGTACCCAGGGTTGCCACAAACATTTAATTTGTTAAAAAAAAAAAATGTAATAATTGTGTAGCACAGCAAAATAAAGTGAAAGAAAATCAGGCACTTCTATATATAGACTAAGCAAGCCATTAACAACTCTGTGACAGTTTTACAATGCTTTTGGTATCCTTTGAAAGCAGCATATAGTATAATATACTAAGTGATGCTTGTTGCTATGTTGCAATAAAACTTTATTTACACATGTAAGCAGCAGTCTGGATTTGGCCTACAAGGTCTTCATTTAACACACACACACACACATACACAGAAACTTCTGAAAGTTGACATGATTGAAGCGATAAACTTTCCTATGGAAACAGAATAGAGACTTGGGGAGGGGCTAGCAAATAACATATTTTCAAAAACCTCCCACCCAAAATTTATAAAATTTAGAAATTGAACTTTTCAGTAATGTTTCTATGGAAGAAGAAAATATCCTAAGATAAATAGAAAACTGAAAATTCATCATAATACAGTCACAACATTCTTTCTCCATCTACCGTATATACTCGAGTATAAGCCGAGTTTTTTTGGCACAAAATTTGTGCCGAGTTCGAGTTTTTCCGGCACAAATTTTGTGCCGAAAAAGCTCAGCTTATACTCGAGTATATACGTTATTCTTTGTATTTTATAGTTGATCAGAAAACTCAATTGTTTTAAATCAAATACAGAACAATGAAATGGCCTAGTTCTACTAGTTGCTTTAAAAGCTGGTCACATTAAGTCCACAGTCTTTTCCCTTCTCATGCAGTCTGAGGGCCCAGAATCAAGAAGCAGCATAGCTGGGTGGGCCTGGATCAGGCTGGGTGGATTTCGTCATTAATATGCAGCGGGCCTCGGGCTCACAACACATATAGCACAAATGAAAACATTTTAATTTTAAAACAAAAAGAAAAAATTAAGTTTTTCTCAATTTTTAAGAAAATTAAAATCTGACCTGATTAAGAAAATCTGACCTGATTAAGTCAGATCTTTTTAATGTATAGTAAAATATATTCATTTTTATAACAATGTAATAACTATAGGTAGCTAAACACACGTAGCTTTAAACAATTCTGTAGGCTGGTATAACAAATGTAGTACATGGTTTTGTACAGACAACTGTCACTCTTTTCTGCCCCATTCAGATGCGCAACATACATACATATATAGATTGAAAATGTGCATGTATGTTTATGTATGTATGTGTGTGAGCATGTGTGTCTGTGTGTGTGCTCAAAGACAAAAAGAGAAACCAAAAGGCACCTACAGAAATAAAATAAAACAAAGCAAAAAGTGCTTAGGGTTCATAAAAGTCATAATGCAACAAGGTGGCACTGAGTTCAGGGTCTCTCATGAAGTTGGCTAAATCAGGGACACTAGTTTTTGAAGTTGCAGTTGAGACTGGTGATCCTCCCCCAAAGTCATTCACTTGGCTGCTGGCTGGAGGCTTCAATTCCTTGCACAGAAGCTGCTGTGCAGGACTGACTTCCCCTAGAGTGAATCATCTCAAAAGAAAAGAAAAAAAAGCACATGAGGGAGCAAGGGGAAGGGAAGACTTATTGCGTTTCAGAACCTCATCTGGAGAGCAGCACACCATCATTTCTTTTGTAGTCTGCTGTTCACTGCATCTAGCAATGGAGATTTTGGAGGAACTAGACAAGAGGTATAGTTGGAATGGCATTATGAATGGTAGGAGACAGACAGGTTGGAGGCCCCTACCACCCCAGGGAGTCAAGACAGCCACAGGACAGCACTGCTCTCTTCTGTGGGATAAAAATGGTAAGAATGGACCTCAGACAGGGCTGTGCTCACTGGAACCAAATGTCCCAGCCTAAATTTTATTAGGAGAATTTATTTAAAAATAATCTAAAAATCAGAATGTTGTATATTTTATATTGCCAAACTTAAATCAATGTTACACAGCAACATCACTGCTTACACAGTAAGCAATTACTGCTTACTGAACACAGCACAACTGACAAAGATTTTCTAAAATCCTATACACCGGAATAGCTATGCCCCATGTTTTATAAGCCAAGCCTTCTGATTAGGAGAAGAACATATGGATCAGGGTTTGTAGTTTTCATTGGTTTTTCTGTTATCACTGCCCCAAATATTCTGTTAAATGAAAATTAGCACAAAGAAGAGCAAAAGTTAAACCGTGTGAAATATAGTTTTGTAATAACTCTTTCTTTGAAGTTGTGTGGATTTAAAATGGGGTCTAGCATCAACAGCTAGTTAATACTTCGATCTTCAGGATGATTCTCATAATTCTCAATTTCCAACTCTGACCTTCCCATCAGGGGTTGAATCCTCCGGACGGTCCCTCGTCCCTCCAGATATCCGGCAGGGAGGTGGATTCCACCTGCCTCTTCCCGGCTCACTGCCTGCGTCCTGCCAAGCGTAACTGGGCGAGTTTCTTTTTTCCTCTGTTCTTCTCCTTCCTTTTTCTTTTCGCCGTAATTGCAGTTTCTTTCTATTTTTCTTTTTCTGCTGTGGAGCACAGATATTAAGGAAGCCTTTACTCCTTTTGTAGGGAACGCACCATGTGTATCCTTTGTCTTCTCCAAGGGGACAAGAAAAACACAGAGGCTAAAAACGCATCCGTCAGAGCTAGAAGGCGCTGACTCAGGTCTGTACCTTCGGTACAATAGCCACCTTTTCGTGCCGTGCAGGTGTTAATAAATCTTTCCAGCGTGAGCCTTCAGGAATAAATTGGAGTTGCAAACAAATGGTAATGAACATGGGCTATGTAGGTTTTTGCCCCATTTTTATAAAATAATTGAGATATAATGCAGAACTGCTTAAAATGCTAACGTCCACTTACATTAAAAAATTACCTTATGCCTCAAAGATACTTAAAATATATCTTTATCACTTACCCCTCCATTTTCACTTCCTTCTCTCCTAACATGACCCTTCAAGTGATATCAAATTCAATGCTTTTCCTTTTGTAAGGTTTTTGCATGCTACTTAGCATGTTCTTGCTCTTATATTTCTACCCTATTCATGCATTTAGTCAACAATTCAATGATAATTAAATGTGCATGAAGTGTCAATTCAAACGGTAGAAAATAAACATGGAAATAAGACTTCTGATGAGCTGCTCTGGAGCTCATGCTGCTTCTTTTCTCTAAAGGATGCTCCATGCTTGACTGGAGTGACCAGGGATCACCTGGCTAGAATATGATTTTAAACATCAATTGCTTATCCATCCTTCTCTGCCCCAGCCATATGTGCTTTGAAATTACTAAAAAGTATAAATACTTTGCCTATTCATAAAAAATAAGAGAATAGGGATAGGTACGTTGCACAGAGCAGATGTTGTTGTATTGGTTTCCCTAGGAAAATGCGAAGGGGCTGTACTGATTGGAGGCAACACATTCAATGCACAGTTTCATTTACTGAGCAAACAGCAAAAGAGGAGATACTGGCAGGAGCTAACTAACTCCCTTAATTGGAGGAGCAAGGGCAGGCCGTGGGACAGATGGAGAAAACATTTGGATCAATTTTTATGCTGCAAATCCACAGCCTGGAGAAGCAGCTGTGCCGGGAATCCCAGGGCCGGCCGGCTGGCCTGCCTTCCTCCCTCCCTCCCTCCCTCCCTCCCTTCCTTCCTCCCTCCCTCCCTCCCTCCTTCCTTCCTTCCTTCCTTCCCTGCCTCCCTCCCTCCCTCCCTCCTCCCTTTCTTTCTTTCTTTCTTTCTTTTTTTTTTTTTCTAATGGCCAAACCAAGTAGAAAGCTTGTACTTTCGAGGTTTCTCACTCATGAAGCACCAACCACACATCTTATGTGTGTGACAGAGGCAGGATCACAGAAATCGAGGGTGCTAATGCTGAGGCCCTGGCAGGCCGGCCTCCTGCCTCAGGGAGGCCAGGTTGGGAAAGCTGCTGCTGTGCCAGGGCAGCTCCCTCCCCACACCCTCAGGCCCACTGAGTCACTAAGCTCACAATGTCTGTTTTAATCAACCAGCAGGACATCCCTGTCATGGAATATATTTCAGATTAGCTTGAGGATTTTAGATCTCCCTTGTTTTTGATCTTCTTTTCCCACCTCGGTGTTTAATTCAATTGAGAATTTTAAAACCTAGCACCATAAATTGTAAGCTTTTAAATAGAAGGTGTGAATAAGAAGACCATGTCATCCATGGCCAGAGTCAGTATCATCCCTAATTCCAGGCCCAGGAATAGCCACCCTCACTATCACCAGGGCCCCATGGTGTCTTTCCCCTCAACCTGCTGTAATTTATGGCTCATGCCGTGTCCATGGCTCTCATGGAACCTGGCTGAGCAGCTGGGATCAACTGGGATCACCATAACCTGCTGCCTTGTCCCTGGAGGTGTTGATGCTCCTGTGGATGGAGGAACCAGCTTCTGCAAGGGCTGGACACCTGCTGGGAGATGCTGGCACCTTGCTGTCTCCTCCACCCACATGCACTTCTGACTGGTGGATTTCCTGTCAGTTTCCAAGGCCTGAGAGTTCATTGGACAGCTGACTATAAGTGTCAGGACTCACACCCTAGCAGAACAACCCCCCTGCTGTTATATAAACCCCTGAGCAGAGAGCCCAAAGGCAGACCTGGAAGAGGGAGCAGGAGAGCTTATTCCCCTCCTGGGTTCTCTCTGTCAGGAGGTTTGATTTTTGTAGTTGTTATAATTTTTGGTTTCTGTAAATAAATCCTGACTTACCACTGATCCTGTGGTCCGTAGATTTATTCTTCAAATCGCCGAGACCAAGAATCTGAAAGTCCGGTCTCATCATGAGAAGCAAGAAAACATGTCACGTATTTTCATATCTCTGTCCCACAATGCTTACTTTTTTTTTACTTTGATATCCTTAGGCAATAGATTATTATACTGAAATTATTAAACTCTTTATATGTGAACTTTAATTCCTAAACTCAACCTGCAAGAGATGTACTTTACAAAAAAGAAACTATGTATTTCTTAAAAAGAATATCAAATATGGGCTTAGAATCTACATACCAACAGTCTGTTAGGAAAAATCAGTATCAGTCATTACTGAAGGTTTTCCACCCTTCCCGGGATGATCAAGAATCAGAGTCATAAGCCGTGCTTGGGAACAAAGTCCTTTTCTTCCTCAGCTCACTGTCTGTACTCTAATTGTCCCAGATCACAAGGACTCCTGGTGTTTTTGCTTCTCCTGCGTATCAGCCAAACTTGGACCTGGAAGTGTACTGAGTGTAGGAGCCGTGGAGTCCACGCTCCAGGTTCCCTATGAACCATCCTCAGGGATTCCTCTGGAAATCCGTTTGCTGTCCCCATCCTGTGTCTTAAAGGAGGCGGTCAAAGTGGACTGTTTACATTGTCATCTCTTTGGAGGCTCAGAGAGCCTTGCCTTTGCCTTCACAAACTTTTAAGTCATCCACCTCTTTTTCGGTGATATTACCAAAATACCCACAGGAGCATCCTACATCTAGAAATCAGAAACCAGGAACACCATCATACACATATTGTAAGTGTTTAGTAGAGCAACAACACATCTTTCCTGGGGCAAGGATACCAACAATCTCACTACCTACTTGAAAGGAATTAGAGGACTACAGGGGAATAAAGCACAAATTAACACTCAGCAAATTATCTTGCCCACTTATACCCTTGAAATAAAAATCAATCATGATATATTTTAACTTCAGATGCATATTTGACTTGATTTATTAGTATTTGTATCCACAGTAAAAGAAAGCTTATTTATGGCACTGATACATATGTTCCTTGAAAAATTGCACTACCTTACCTACTACATGTTGAGTTTCATGAGGATACTGCAAGTGATGCATTGGAATATTGTGGTTAAGATCATTATATCCTTAATAAAATCTATCAGTACATCAATTTCCTGTTATGTGCCAAAATACATTAGGAGATTTGCACATGTTATCTCCTTAACCCTCAACAAAGCTAAAGTGAGTATTTTATTTCAATATTTCATATTAAGCTCAGATAAATTCACATAGGAAGTAGAGGTACTTTGATTTAATCCCATATTTGTACATCACATGGTATTCTTCAACACTATCTCATGATAGTGATATTTTCATGGTTATTTTTGTACCAAACAACTTGTGTATCCATTTTTAAGGCTGTATCGTTGCCTAAGAAAACATCCATTTCATTGTTAATTTCGAAGCTTACTTGTGTCTGCTCATCTTCCTTCCTTAAATATTTTTCACCTTCCTTTTTTAAAAATTCTCCTAGTACCCTTGATATTATAACTCCCTCTATTTTTCATGTTTATTTGAGTTTTAACAAACACTTTGATTAAAATGGTGTTTCATTGTAATCATTTCATTAAAATATTTTCTTTTATTTATTACTTCCTTTTTAATAAAGCTGTCAAATTTTCTCTTACATTTCTTAGTCTACTTCCTCCTGCTGTTTATACTCTGTATTGACAGTGAAATGCTTCTTTATTTATTTTCATTATTACTTATCTGTTAAAGTGGTAAAAATATCAACATTTCCCCACATTTTTTAAGGAGGATTTGATATATTTTGAAGTGTCTTATCTTGGCTATCTTTAGATCCTATTAGTGCTGACTGCCTCTTTGCACATTTATTTATTAATTCATCAAATATTTCCTGAGGCTTTTCGTGATCCAAGATTTGTTCTTCAGGCCACTGAAACAATGAAATATGTGACAGATAAGATTCCTTGCTCCTGGGTGTTGATTTTTATGCAAGGGGGCGGTCTCGACAGTGAAATCATAAGCGATTTTTGGTTGGTCTCCATAGTGTCCCCAAACTGAATAGCTGCTCCTTAGGATTGAGAAAGTCTGTCATTGCCATCTCTTTACCTTTTCCCAATTTGAATTTGGAAATTCATTGAGAGAGCAGCAACAAAGGGCCCTAACAATAAAGCGATTTAAGTATAATCCCAGGTCCAGGCCAAATTTTGAGATGCTCTTAATAAAGCTCCAGTGGAAATCAGTGAAGGGTTTGCCTGTATTCTGAGCATGTATAGGGCTGTAACTCCACCCAGTTCACCTTTAGTAGACAGGCTTTAAGTATCTACTTTAGCAACCCGTCTCTGCACTGGTCTCTAATGCTGTCACATCTTCCTTATGTGTGGGTGAGGGGACGTTGGGCTAGTGGACATCCCTTGTCCATCCTATGCCTTGATAGGTAGATTATCCAACCCACTATGCTTGCTCCATAAAAGAAGTAAAGTCTACTGGTTAGAGAATTTCTAACGATATTCAGGGTACATTCCAGACTTTCCACACGTGGGGTGGGAAACATCACTGGATTCATCCCTCTCACTGTGCTTTTCACCCTCTACTTTCATTCATCCTCCTCCACCACCTTCCAGTCTTCCTGTTCTCTGTTCTCTGAGCTCTACCTCCCTGTGGTACCTTAGCGCCCACGTGTGAGAACATGGAATATTTGCCTTTTCATTTCTGACTTATTTCACGTAGGATGATGATCTCCAATTCCATCTGTGTTACTGCAGATTACATGATTTCGTTCTTTTTTAGGAACAGATAGTATTTCACTGGGTATGTATGCCATGTGCCATTTCTCCGTCCATCTGTTAATGAGCATTTGATTCCACATCTTTGCTGTGGTGAATAGGGTTGCCGTATACACACGATATGCAGGTATTTTTTGATATACTGATTTCCTTTCCTTTTAGATACTCAGTAGTGGGATTGATGAGTCAAATGGTAGTAGTTCTATGGGTAGGTTTTTGAAAAAAAGCCATACTGTTTTCCACAGTGGCTGTGATAGTTTACAGTCCCAGCAATAATTTATAAGGGATAATTTCTTTGCATCCTTGCCAACATCTTTTTTTTTTTTTTTTTCTTTACTTTTTCATAATAGCTTTTCTGACTGGGGCAAGATGATATCTCATTTTGGTTTTGATTGGCACCTTTCTGATGATTAGTGATGTTCAGCACTTTTTTAAGTAACTTTTGATCATTTTTATGCCTTTGAGAAATTCCTACTAATATCCTTTGCTCATGTTTTGATGGAATTATTTATTATTTCCCTCATCCTGGGTAGACATTTGAGTTCTTTGTATATTCTGAATATTGGCTCCTCTTGGACGAATACTTGGCAAATGTTTTCTTCCATTCTATAGGTTGTCTGCATGTTGATTGTTTCTTTTGCTTTTCAGAAATGTTTCAGTTTTCTGTCTATTTGTGTTTTTGTTGTCTGGGTTTTGGGATCTTAATCATAAATTTCTTACTAGGCCAGCATTCAAGAGAGTTTTTCTTGGGTTTTCTTCTAGTGTGTTTCTAACATGGGATATCACGTTTAGGTCTTTAATCTATTTTGAGTTGGAGATGGGGTCCAGTTTCCTGCCCCTGCCTGTGGCTCTCCAGTTTCCCCAGCACCATTCTTGAAGAGGCTGTCTTTTCCCATAGTAAGCTCTTGTCAGCTTTGTCAAGGGTCAGCTGGCTGTAAATATGTGGTTTTATTGCTGAAATCTCTATTCTGTTTCATTGGCCTATGCATCTCTTGTTCTACTAATATCAAGCTATTTTTGGTTACTATATCTTTATAATATAATTTGATTTGAAGTCAGGTGATATGATGATGCCTCTGGCTTTGTTCTTTCTGCTCAGGATTAGTTTGGCTCATCAGCCTCTTTTTGGGTTTTGTATGAATTTTAACATTATGCTTTTCTAGTTCTCTTGAGAATGATGTCAGTATGTTGACAGAGATTACATTGAATCTATAGATTGGTTTGGACAGTATAGTCATTTTTAATGAAGTTTACTCTTTTATTTGTCATCTTTAATTTCTTCCATCACTGTTTTGTAGCTTCCATCACAGAGGACTTTAATCTCCAGGGTTTGAATTCTTCCTGGGTATTTGGGTTTGGTTTTTTTAGGTATTGTAAATGTAATTTTTCTTGAGTTCTTTCTCAACCAGATCCTTATTGGTATAAAGAAACAGTTACTGATTTTTCCACATTGATTTTTATAACCCGAAATGTTATTGAATTTATTTATCAAATCTGTAAGTTTTTTGAGTATTCTTTTGGTTGTTCTAGGTATAAAATTATGTCATAAACAAAGAAGAACAATTTGACTTCATTATTTCCAATGAAGATGCCTGTTTCTCTTGGTGGAATGCTGTGGCTGGGACCTCTAGTACCACATTGAATAAGAAAAGCTTTCAACTTTCACCCATTCAGTCTGACATTATCTATGAGTTTGTCTTATATAGCTTCGATTATTTTGAGGTGTGTTCTTTCTATGCCTGGTTTATTAAGTGTTTTTACTGTGAAGGGATTTTGAATTTCATCAAATGTGGTTTTCCACATCTACCCTCATAATGCTTTCCTGTACGGAAGTCTGATAGTAACAAATTCTCTCAGCATTTTATGGCTTGAAAAGGCTTTGTTTCTCTTAAATTTACAAAAGTTAACTTTTCTGTATATACTCTTGACTAGCAGGGATTTTTTTTTTTGTTTGTTTATTTGTTTTTAGTATTTTGAATATATCATCCCTTTCTCTGCTGGCCTGTGAGTTTACTGAAAAATCCACTTTTAGACTGATCAGTTTTTTTACAGGTGACTCAGTGACTGTCTCATGCTGCTTTTAGGATTTACTCTTTGCCTTTGACTGTAGAAAGTCTGAATATAATGTGCCTGGGGAAGAAAATTTTTCTTTTAATTATATCTTCCTAGGGATTATTAAGCTTCCTTTTCTGTATATTTAAGCCTCTTGCTGGACTTGGGAGTTTTTCATCTATTGTTTTATTAAATAGATCCTTTAATCTTGCCATTTTCTCTTTATCTTTGGGGACAATGACAGTTCATGTATTTGGTCACTGTAAGTTGTCCCAAATATCATACGTATTTTGCTCATTTTTAAAATCTCCTCACAATTTTTTATTAAGTGGGTTATATCAAAAGACCTCACTTCACGCTGTGATAGTCTTTCTTCTGTCTGATCTAGTCTATTGTTGAAGCTTTCAAATGTGTTTTCTATTTTTTCAATAAATTATTCAGTTTAAAGATTTCTATTTAGTTCTTTTTAAAAGTTTCTTTCTTTTATGCAAATTTTCTGATTTATTTGTACTGATTTTCAGCATACCTTGTATTTCACAGAGTTTCTTTAAAATCTGCTTCAGTTTGGGGCCTGAGTTTCATGAATTTCTTCTTGATTCAGATTTGTTGCGGGCCAGGTACCGTGGCTCACACCTGTAATCCCAGCAAGGTGGGAAGCCGAGGTAGGTGGGTCACCTGAGCTCATGAGGTTGAGATCAGACTGCAAAGCCAGACGGTGTCTCTACTAAAAGTAGGAAAAAACAAGCCAGGCATTGTGGTGGGCACCTGTCACCCCACTTACTCAGGAAGATGAGATAGAGCCTGAGATCTGAGGTTACTGTGAGCTATGAAGCCACAACACTCAACCCAGGGTGACTGAGCAAGACTCTGTGTCAGAAAAAAACCCAAAAAAACACAAAAATGTTGGTGGAGTATTATTGTACTCCTCTGGTGATATCATATTTACTTGATTTTTTAATGTTTTCTGTATCCTTACATTGATATCTGAACCTCAGGCAAAATAGTTGTTTCTTCTACTTTTTAAAAAAATCGCATTCCTAGGGGAGGATTGTGTCCTGAAGCTGTGTGTGTGTTGATGGGGGAAGGTGCCTGAGGTAATGTGATCTTTGTACAGTGTCTTCAGCAGGAGGCAGCATCAATGGGACCTGGGACTTCTTCAGTGGCTTAGGGTACTAAGTCTGTCAGTTAAGTTCATGAACTTGCCAACATGCATTTACACCGGTAGCAATGTACAAACAACTTGGCAAGATTTCATAACCTTGGTATATCAGTGTCTTACAGATATATTCTTGTTGACATATTGTGGCATCTGGCTGAGTGGTGTTCATTGTTGTTGTTCTGCGTTTTGGGGTGCCGTTGTGAGATGTCAGAGGTTGAATTAGAGCAATGAACAAACATAAAATTTCTTATTTACTTGGCGAGAACAGAGGTGAAATCGGGGATCTGTTTGGCCAAGTTTATGGGGATAATGCTATGTAGAAAATGGGAATGTAGAAATGGATGAAACGTTTTTTCTGAGGGGAAAGAAAGTGTCAGGGATGAAAAGAGGTCAGTGTGGCCAGTTTGCCAGGGTGTCCCATAACTGCTGAAATCAATCATGGCAAAGAATCATTGAATGGTGTGTCAAAACCATCAGCTAACTGTGAGAAACATAGCAGAGCAAGTAAACATTGACAGATAAAAAGTTAGGATTATCTTAACTGAAAATCTTGGCATGAGAAGGGTGTGGGTCTTGTATGATAAAATGCCTCACCGAACACAGCACTGGGAGAGAACGTTCAGGCCCTAAACTACACCCTCCTTATTCACCTGATCTGATCCCCAGTGACTTAATTCTTTACCCAAAGGTAAAGGAAATATTGAAGGGAAGACATTTTGATGACATTCAGGTCATCAAAGGTAATACAATGATAGCTCTGATGTCCATTTCAGAAAAATAACTCCAAAATTGCTTGGAAGGGTGGTCTAGGTACTGACATCAGTGCGCAGCTTCCCCTGGGGAAAATTTGCAAGTGACCATAGTGATATGCAGCACTTTTTCTATGATGAGTTTGTCAACCACATAAGTTCTGTAATGGAGGTTGCTGGGAGTAACATGTGGATGGGCTAGACTTCAGCCCCGGTGGTGACTTTGGTGGGCTAAAGATGGCTGTGCCTTGGCCCCAGAGTGATATATGCTGCCACCAGCGCTAGCTGGCTCTTGAGGGCTGACACTTGGGCTTCCAGGTGGCTTCTTTAAATGCTGGTGAAACTAGTGCTGGAGAAGGTTCTCAGGCCCCTGGGAAGCTGGTATGATTTGCCTAATAGAATTAGCAATAGTGGTGGCTATAACAGGCCGGGCAGACCAGTCTGCTAGCCCCCTAGCGGAGCACGTGGATGGAGGCCAGCAGTGGTGCCGTGTGTGGGTTGGTTGGTCCCTCCCCAGGTCCAGGAAGGAGTGATCAGGTATCAACACTCACTAACGGAGACTGACAATTTTCAGGCCAATGAACCTTATACCTGAGTACTAGGCACAGAGGGCCATGCCAGCAGACTTGTCTTCAGGCCCTCTGGTCTCAGGTGATAACTGTGATATGCGTAAGTAGGGTGGCCCTCAGGCTGCCAGCAGAATGTTTAGGTTTAAAGTGTGGTGGCTGTGACGTGGGCATGCAACTGGGGAAAACAGGGACTCTCTCAACTGGAGAAACAGGTGCACCGTCTCACAGCACCCACGTGCGGGGAGTGTGGCCTTGCAGGTCTGGTCTCACAGCAGCCCACACGTGGGGAGTGTGGCCTTGGAGGCCCCGTCTCACAGCAGCTCACACGGGGGGAGTGTGGCCTCTCAGGCCTGGTCTCCCAGCAGCCTGCAGTCACAGCACTGGGCTTCCTTGTTGGGGTGCATGGGAGTAGTTATCTTTCTTCTCCTTAGCACAGAGGTGGCTGTAGCCACATGGTCCTCAGCCCAGCCTGAGGTTGAGTCATAGAACCTCATTGGCTAAACTCTCGGAATCATGTCAGCTGTGGGCTGGCCACCATGGAGGGCAGGCTTTTGTCTTAAGTTCTCCATCATTCTCTAATCATGTCTGTCAAACACGTCTGCATTCCTACCAACATGGTGTATGGAAAAGGGACTTCTATGTATGGAATCCCAGCTACGACATGAAGTACACTCAAAACTGTGCCACATGACACATGAATCTGTTCCCTCAAACAGAGCAAGTAATTCATTCCAGGTAGAGAAGCTGTGTCTTTGCTGTTCTTTACGGAGCTATCGGTAAATGAGGAGAACTACTCTGAAGCATTTTCAATGTTTGTTATCTCCCAGCACACTTGAATCTCTAGTTAACCTTCTGTGCTCACTTAAAAAATGTTGAACAACAATGAACAAAAGAGAAAAATAAAAAGAATATACATACTGTGCTTTGAGCTTCTTTTAAAAATACTTTAATGATTTTTAAAAGTTGTCCAGGCATTTCTAAGGTTCTCTTGCCATGCATTGGTTGAAAAATCACTAAAAAGAACTAAGACCTTCCTCTTCCCTGGAGTCAGATTTAGACAGAGAAGGATAAGGAATCCAAAGGATGCACAGGGAATGAGAATGGGCAGAAAAAGGAAGGGGTTCTGTGAACGAAGGAGTGCCTTGATTCCTCGTATTTTCTCTTCTATTTTTCCATAGCTATCTCAAGTTTTTTTTTTTTTTTTTCTTTAGAATGATATTCAATTCACAAATAGAAGTAATTCATGCTTAGGAAAAAGTCTGCCTAAGAATGCCAGCAAAAGATTAGTTTATCCAAACAAAAAACCATCCTTCCCTAGGCCATTGCAGGACTGGATTTTTTGTATACTTATTCCAAATATGGAACCATATGGAGATCCTGATGGAATGTTAGAGGCTGCAATTCAATATTAAAATCTCCTATTTGGAAATGGTGGTTCGTCTTGCTGGTGTTCCAAAACAGTGGCGAGCTAGGGGAGAGAGGAATTTTATAATTCAGGGTCTCTTACCTGACGATATGATGACCACAGACCTTCAGCTCATCTGCTCAGCCAATTCAAGAACTGTTAAACATCGAGTCCTCATCACCACAATTGATGAAGAAATATAATTTCCTTCCAACCCAGAAAACCTCCACACAGAGGCGGGAAAGAAAGAAAACAGTTTGATTCATGAATAAACATTCCATTGAAATGTTAAGTACATCACAGATAATCTACCAAAGAGATTGCAAAGACAGAGAAACCACGTTTTTGTTATGTAGCCAAGCAGATGATGCCTATTAAATGCATGCTCTCAAAATAATCAATAAGGAATCCTCAAGTAAGAGGACTTGACTGAGCCCTATCTTTTTCTAGGTTGTTAACATCAAAAAAGCATAAACAAAAACCCCAAAGAATAAAACCATGTATACAGATAATTGCATTAGATGCTGTTTATTGTAGAGATCAGAAGGAAAGACTTCAGCAGTGCAGAGAGGGACTGTCTGAAGCCTGGTTAGCCTCGATATAGCTGTCACTTTGCCCATGATGTGTTTTATTGAATGCCTTTCACCTTTGGCACAACCATTTTTCCAGTGGGCTCAGTTTTGATGTCAAAGTTTAAATTGATTTGAAATTACATGGTGCCCTCAAATGCAGAGTTATGAAGACACTTGTGTCAGGGGAGCAAAAATACAGCAACATTGGGGATGACATAGGATTTACAATACCTGAAAGTAAGAAGTGTTTCCAAAATTATTTGGGCTTTTAAATACCTTATTGCATGAATCATATTTTAAACATAAGTATGTCACATCATTATTTTAATATTTTAACAAACAGATGAGTGTATATTGAAATGATTAAATATAAAAGCTTTAACCTTCACGTTCTTTGTAAAGTTGATCAAGAAATTGTGTTTATAGTGGGGCAAGAATAATATTAGGTCAAGCCCCAAGAAAAGAGAAGAATGCTTATAGAAGGTGCAGCAATTGGTAATCTGAGGCCATAACCGCAGACCCAAAAATTCACAAAAGCTGATAGTTAGACAAGTTTATATCTCATGTCAGATGCCTACTCTCATCACTGTGGGTGATTAATAGCAAGTATGAAAAGAATGTATTGAATAAATGAATGAATAAACTGAAAAGCAAGGTTATCTTTCTAAACTAAAATTAACTGAATTATCAGTACTAACATTTTGTCTTATTTTTGTTTTTAATCATTTGGTAACAAATGGGAGAGGGGGAATCAGAAAATTTATTATTAATTCAATTCTAATTTTAAAACTAATTGTGACTCTTGCAATTTGAAAACACAAAAATCTCATGTATATAATTAAATATATAATCTCATACATATAATTACATCATAGATATTACATGTAATTCAAGCAGATTAAATTGAAATATATCACTCTGAAGCCTCAGAAACACTCAATTTTGGGTGGCGCCTGTGGCTCAGTGAGTAGGGCACTGGCCCCATATACTGAGGGTGGTGGGTTTGAACCTGGCCCCGGCCAAACTGCAACAAAAAAATAGCCAGTAGCTGTGGAGACAGCCTGTAGTCCCAGCTACTCAGGAGGGTGAGGCAAGAGAACTGCCTAAGCCCAAGAGTTGGAGATTGCTGTGACCTGTGACACCACAGCACTCCACTGAGGGTGCCAAAGTGAGACTCTGTCTCTAAAGAAAAAAAAAAAAAAAAAAAGAAACACTCAATTTTAATAAATGTATTTTGAGTAACATCCTGGACAATAAGTATATATTTTATATCTATATCAGTAGCTATATATAATTTATCTATGTATCTATCAATGTAAACACACTACATACATCTTATATAAAATATATATTCATGGTTATATAAAGTAATAAAAATCACATAAAAGTCACAATGAGATTACTAATTTTAAAATAAATTTCCATTTTCCAAAAAACATTGTTTCACTAAATTTTTATAAATATCATCAGTTACTATAAAATGACAGTTTCATTTTTAGCCTGTGACATACTGTTTCTATAAATAATTTTAAATAATAACATTAAGTAATTTAAAGATTTAAAATTCTCTAAGTGTGAAAAAATAAATTACCATGGTAAATTAATAAAGTTTAATAGAAAGAGAATTTTATGATAAAGTTTTACATGAGGTAGTATATATTACTAAAATGGAAATAGCTATTCAAACATTTTGTAAACTATGGTTTACTTAATAAATTTGAAGAAAGGAAGTTTTTCATAATTATGCAATTTCAAAAATTTGCAAGTGATGCCCTGAATCATTCGATCTTAGCTTATTTATATTTATTTATTTGAGACAGAGTCTCACTGTGTCACCCTCAGTAAAATGCTGTGACATCACAGCTCACAGCAACCTGAAACTCTTGGGCTCTTGCTCAGGCTGGTCTCAAACCTATGAGCTCAGGCAAATCCACCCGCCTCAGCCTCCCAGAGTGCTGGGATTATAGGCGTGAGCCACTGCACCCAGTAGCAATCTTATTTTTTAATCCTTAGAAAAAAATTAAACACCTGTTTTGCAAGATGCACATGTCATTTGAAATACAATCAATGGAGAAAAACAGCATTCTCAATGTTTTGATTCAGATAGTCTACAGGTCCTCCAAATATTTTCAGAAGCTCTGTAGGATCAAAATATTTTTCTAATATCACCAAGATGTAATTTGTCCTTTTTACCTCCATTCCCTCAAAAATATATTGAATACAAAAAATCTTACCAATGTATTTTCCAATTCTATATTTTATTAACCCATAAAGACACTACCACTTGTCCCTCAAAGAGGATTATTCTTATGGTTTGGAATTTCTTGGGCCCCATTACCCCTTCTTCCTTTCCTGTCTCTTCCCTTTAGAATGAGTATATCTCTCCTACCCACCCT
>CAUYPK010139759.1:0-10681 GCA_963574355.1 Loris lydekkerianus | reverse complement strand
TGGAGAAACCTCAAAGCACTCAAGCTAGACCTCCCATTTGATCCTGCAATCCCATTACTGGGCATCTACCCAGAAAGAAAAAAATCCTTTTATCATAAGGACACTTGTACTAGACTGTTTATTGCAGCTCAATTTACAATCCCCAAAATGTGGCAACAACCTAAATGCCCACCAACCCAGGAATGGATTAACAAGCTGTGGTATATGTATACCATGGAATACAATTTAGCCATTAAAAAACTGGAGACTTTACATCCTTTGTATTAACCTGGATGGAAGTGGAAGACATTATTGTTAGTAAAGCATCACAAGAATGGAGAAGCATGAATCCTAAGTACTCAATTTTGATATGAAGACAATTAATGACTATTAAGGTCATGGTGGCAGTCAGGGAAGGGGAGAGCAGAGAGAGAAAGAGGGAGGGATGGGGAAACGGAGAGCAGACAGAGGGAAGGAGGGAGGGAGATGAGGCCTTGGTGTGTGCCACACCTTTTGAGGGCAAGACAGGATTGCAAGAGGGACTTCGCCTAACAAATGCAATCAGTATAATCTGGTTTATTGTACCCTCAATGAATCCCCAACAATTAAAAAAATATAAAGAAGCTGTTTAAAATATTTTATAATATTTAAAAATATTTTTAAAACATTAAAAATATTCAAAGTGTTAACAATTTTAAAAATATTTCACCCAGTATTTTTAAATTTGTCTTCAGTGGAAAGATTGATATTAATTACCTATTAACAATGGCAGAAGTTTAGATATTTTTCCAAGGACAGCCTTGGGAGAGAAAGGATGCTAAAGCCTCAGGATGAAATTCTTGCTTGTTTGGGAGGACATAGGCGAAGGGAGCTGACGGAGCCAGGTCAGAATGACCTGCTGGCTTTTGCTGTGCTCTGGAATTGCAGTGATCATGGACAAAGACAAAATTGTAGAACTTTGTGAACTGGGCACAGGTGTAAGAAATACCTCTGGATGAACATGGAAACATCTTTCTTATCTGTGCTAAACACGGTCGATTGGAGGTTACTGGAAACTTTTCTTCTTCAAGCACACATATTTAATATTAATCCCTGTGGCTAAAATGGCATAGGAGAGTCAGTCTGAGGAAGAAAAATTGAGTTCTAAATTGGATAGTTTGGACAGATAGATATGATCATGAAAGAAAAGGCCTTTTACATGTTTATGGACCAGGGAATCATTTATTTAATAGGCTTGTTTTATAGCATTTGCTTAGTTAGGGCTAGAGATATGGTCATGTGTCACTTATTGATGGGGATATATTCTGACAAATGTATCATTAGGTGGCTTTGTCCTTTGTGTGAATGACAGAATGTATCTTACACGTCTAGGATGTATGGTATAGCCTATTGCTCCTAGGCTGTGAACTTGTACAGCATGTTACTGTACTGAATCCTGTAGGCAGTTATAATACCCAATGCCCACACAATGTATTTGTCTATCAAACATATCTAAACAGAAAATGTATGGTAAAAAATACCCTATTATAATATTATGTGTATATGTGGTCCATCTTTGACTGAAATGTTGTTAAGTGATACATCACTATAGCTGCATCACAGAAATAGCTCTGCTGCATAGAGATCTAACTTACAATAGTATTCTTTATAATGGATTTTAAACTACAGTAATTCTGGGCTGTGTTTTCTGTGTGTCAGAAGCATTCTGATAAAATTACATCAAACCCTGTGCTAAGGAGCCCACCTTAGTGGGGACTGAACCCAGTTATCCAGCACTGCTGAGCCTTCTTGAAAAGTTGACCCTTCCCTTGCCTTCCGCATCATCCCTGTTTGAGAAATATTCTATTCCTTAAGGAAGCATTACTCCTTTAAAAATATTCCACCAAAATAAAGATACAATCCATCCTTCACTGCTTATGGAGCTGAAGGATCAGCAATCAATTTAAATTTTCATGTGAATATGAAGGCCTCTGGGAGTCTCTTGGTCCAACATTCATCCAGTTTTAGTCGATTCAAGGATACTTGAATACTGGAGAGTCAGCCTTTCTCTTTCTTTGCTCTTTTCACGAGTCCAAGACTTAGTACATTCTTCATTAACTGTTAAGAAAACATGGTTTTAAACTATATGGGGTGGACATGAAGTTCATGTACAATGTAAAATAGTTTAATATAGCACACAGACCTTATGTCCACCAGGTATAAGCATTTCCTATAAAGTGGTGTTTTGCAATGTTATTAGATGCAACATTTTTAAGGGAAATGGATATTATAACATCTACTATAAAGACAGTCAGGCTTAGGTTACTACTAATCCTGCTACTAAAAATATCTGGAAAAACTGTCATGACTAATATATTGTAAGTGAGATACAAGCTAAAGATTGTTCATCCTATTAGATGCATTTGACTAGAACTTGTTATGTCCAAATATGGGAAATACACCTTTAATGATTTGCTATCAATGCAACATACAATAGTATATCCAGAATGCAGAAATCCTTTCAGCCTCTAATGGCAATTTTAATAAAATTCAACTATCAGGTAGGAGAAGAAATAAGTAACCACAATAATAGCAACAACCACACAGGCTTTAGAAAAGCAGATAATTGTACATAATTAGGAAAGCATCTCCTGCTCACACTCCCAGCAGAAATGATAATTTAATTAAATGGGATGAATTAAATTGCTCTTATAAACTGTATTTACTGTCCAAGAAAAGCCCCTCTGTTTTATGTGATGATGAATACACATAAACGAGAGGGTTAAAGAAGAGTGCATTTATATTTCTAGTTGGTTTCGAATGGTTGACTTATTTTGTAGGTTTGAAAAATAAATATTTTACAAGCACATTTTATGCTATTGGTTTGATATTTCAATATAAATGGAACAAATCCTGGATGTACTTTTTGTTTGGTATTATTCCCTGCAGAATATTTCCAAGTAATGACTGGACGGATGTCATCAGAAGGAGAGAGATGTGATTTTCAGATTAAAGTGCCTTGGATAGCAATGAAATTAAGAACAAAAATGGCAGTGACATAGGACCTTGAGATTTAAATATCAGAGAAATTTGAATAAAGCATAACATGGCAATAGAAAAAAAAAACCCAAGTTAGAGTTTCTTTGATATAACATTCTGTGTAATGCCAAAATGGTGCATATTTTTATCTATAATAAAAAAAAAGAAAAAACAAACAAACAAACAAAATATAACAGGTATTATTGTCGTGCTATATTGAGCTATCTTGGATGAAAT
Organism: Loris lydekkerianus; assembly: GCA_963574355.1. NCBI lineage: Eukaryota > Metazoa > Chordata > Mammalia > Primates > Lorisidae > Loris > Loris lydekkerianus. The sequence continues at coordinate 7,447 of CAUYPK010139759.1, read as the reverse complement.
ATATTAGGATAAGTTCACTTTAAATGAAACCAGATTTTCAAGGATTACACCCCTATAAGGTATAGAGACAGCATACCTCTCTAACACTGATTGAATCAACTCCATTTGAAGGGAGAAGAAAGGGAAGAAGATTAGCATTGGACACTCGGACCCTAAGGGCAGCCTTTTAGGGAAAGTAGGGAACCAACAACTCCCAAACCCATGCAAGTACCAATGCTTTGTAGAATTACACGCCATTACTTTGGATTCTCAGATATCTAGTACTTCCATTACTTCACTCTGTCTTCCAATGGTTTCTTCTTATTTATCCAACCAGTTATTTCTCCAGCTGGTGCTGGAAAATGTAAGTTCTGAATACTCCAACAGGCCTTTAATTGCCACTCAATCCCAACAATCTGGCCTGAGGGAGGCCTTAACATGCATGACTAGAAGAGGAGAGGAAGAGGCTGAAGGGGAGACTATGAGCAAGACGATATGACAGTCCCTGGGAACACAGATGACCACGGCAGAGTTCTCATCCTCAAAGGTTCCATAAATAGTTGGGGAGCCAAGTATGTCAGCAAATGATTGTAAATACACTCTATTGGCACTATAAAAGATATTTGTACAAAATATGACATGTGGAATGGGGAGGGAGTAGGATAAACGTGGGTTGTAGGAAAGGCAAAGGGGAGAGCCCATTGGGGGAGGCTGGAGTTAAACCCCTGAGGCTGAGCAGGAGTTCACCTGGCGGGAAGGGAAGAAAATGCCTTCTGGGTAGCAAGCACGTGCAAAGGCTTGGAGGTGTTTAACAGATCTGAGTGCAAATGTCATGCTGGGAAAGACTAATCAGGAGGCTGAAAAAAAGGCAAGCTATTCAAAGGCTGAGGATGACAGGCTAAGGATGTGGGTGTTATCCCAGAGGCTGGGGAACAAACATAAGAGCTTTGAATAGGAGCATAAAATGATTCCATTTGCTCTTTAGAAATATCATTCTATCAGTCCTACTAAGTGCTAATTGAAGAAAGACTAAGGAAGGAAGCCTAATTGGGAAATCATTGCCTGAAACCAGGATTTGACCCGGGACACAGGTTGGGGTAGACAAATGCCTCAAGATACTAGCGGATTTTAGGCTTCAATTACTTGCAGGTTAATTCACTAGGACAAAGAATACGGATTTGGGAAGAAACCTAGTTGACTTTTGGCCATGCTGTGTTTGTGATCTCAGACAATGTCTTGGTTGATAGGTGATGGTGCACATCAGGGGTGTCCAACCTTTTGACTTCTCTAGGCCACATTGGAAGAAGTGATGTCTTGGGCCACACATTAAATACACAAACTAATGAAAACTGAATAGCAAAAACAAAGGTCCATGCATAATTTTCATGATATTTGCCACTATAGATAAGCAAAAAAGTCCTCACATAATAATCTTAGTTATGTAGCATCCCCTTCAGAGAGTCTTTTTAAATTGTGGAGCAATTTGTCATCACTAATACAGAAAATGTACATATGTTTTATTTTATGTGATATTGTGACACAATATTATTATCTACAAAGTTCCTGCTCCAGAGCTTTGTAGTTGAATTCCACCAAAAAAAAATAAATAAATAAATCACAAAAGAACTCATAATGTTTTAAGTAAGCTTTTTTTTTGTTTGTTTGTTTGGCCGGGGCTGGGTTTGAACCTGCCACCTCTGACATATGGGGCTGGTGCCCTACTCCATTGAACCATGGGCACTGCCCAGTAAGTTTTTGATTTTATGTTGAGATGCATTCATAGTCTCCAGGCCACAGGTTGGACACCCCTGATATAGAGGATGGGTAGAGAGAAGCATAACTTGGCATTGACCTTGAAGGCAGAGGGATATTCATCCTGCTACACTGGCAGAGCACTTTACAGAATGTGATCCTCTCCTCTGCATGCAGCTTAGGAGAATGGGCAATTTTGCTGCTGTCCTCTGCTATGCCCCCAGTCATAACATCTTGGAATATTTTCCTAGAGTGTCCTCTTATACTCCACAGTGGAGTATAAGAAGGAATATAATACTCATATTCCAAGAAATTTTAATTTAAAGTAGGTACAGCCATATTTGTAAGTCCCTCTTACAGTTAAAAACACTTGAGGTGGGCGGCAATTGGGGCTCAGTGAGTAGGGCGCTGGCCCCATATACCGAAGGTGGTCGGTTCAAACCCAGCTTCGGCCAAACTGCAACAAAAAAATAGGTGGGCATTGTGGCAGGTGCCTGTAGTCCCAGCTACTCGGGAGGCTGAGGCAAGAGAATCACCTAAACCCAGGAGTTGGAGGTTGCTGTGAGCTGTGATGCCATAGCACTCTACCGAGAGTGATAAAGTGAGTCTCTGTTTCTAAAAGACAAATAAACAAAACACCTGAGGCTTAGAGAGTTGAATAACTTTTAGGTGCAGAGCCAGATATGTCCCTGCCTACAAAATTCGTAGGACTCATTCTCCTCTGTTATATTGGATCCTGAGAGAGAGAGGAAGAAAAATTAGCAGGATAAACAAAAGTTTTAAAAGAATAGGTAACATTATTCAAATGTGTTGGATGGATATAGGTCCTTGGAAAAGATGTCCCTGTAATTTCTTGCTGCAGCGGCTATGTTCAAGGCTCTTCCCAGATCCTCTGAGCTGTCTCTAGGGCTTTAAGGGTTGCTTTTGAAATAAATAAAATCTGAAAATAATAATTTTACTTCCTCAAGATATCTTTTAATCACTGGTCACAAGCTTTCCATCCAGAGGTTTTGCTTCCCGAATTTATCTAACATGGAACATATTGACAGGGGTATGTTTTGGTAATATATAGAGTACAGGCTTATCACTTTCAACGTGCTTAAATGTCATGGTTTCAGTCCTCAAATCAATCCTAGAAGTTGACAGATTTTAGAGTTAAGAAAACGGAGCATCAGAGAGTATAAGTAACGTGCTCAGATCTACACAACTAGTAAGAGCTGCTGCGACTACTAGAAATGCAAGTTTTCTGACTTATTAGCAAGATTCTTTCTGTGATAAATCACAGACAGTGTGGGGGGAGATTGAAAGAGAGGTAGGGGAGGTTGGGAGAGGGAGGGTAGATAACAGAAAAAGGAATGCAAGGCAAAATTCAATACAAATCCAGAGAACAGGAAATTAACAACTTCTTTGCTTTCAAATGCATCATTTATGATTTTTAGGAATCCATTCTTTTGTTTTGCTTAATGTTTTCAAAGATTCCTAGGCTTTCAAATTTCAGTGAGGAGCCACTTGATGTAGCCACACAGGCTGTCACTAACGGGTCTGGGGGAATTAGGGAGCTCAGAAGCCCACTGTGACTGTGGTCAAGCCCAGTTATAATTTTCATGCCGATAATGAGCTGAGCATGCCCCATGGCCTAGAATAGACCTGCGTGAGATGTTACTTGATGCAAATGACCACAACTCCGACTGGCATATAAGTGAGCCTGAGTGTGTGCTTGGGAGGCACTGTGGCACAAGTATTACCAATGAGATTTAGATTTTTCCATTTAAGAGCACAGGATGTGAGGAGAATTATTAGCATCCTGTGGATGGCAGTTCCTTCCACCTGTTGGCATTAGTAAGTTCCAATGTACTTTACTTTTCAAAGAGCAATGCTGAACCTTCATTAAATAATACAACTACCCTCCTAGGGCTCTCCTGCAGCAGTTCTATCCATTTCAGGAAACATTTATTTCTGTTTATTAACCATTCTTTCTCTCCCTGAGTTGCTTCTTTGGAAAGAGCAGAGGTAGCACTCGGGCCTATCTACAAAACTCAACTGCTTCTTTCTCTGGTTGTCTTGCCTGCCTGTTGCAGCAACCAGTCTAATTAGTTTCTTCCAGAAATATCCATCCAAAGAAAAATATCTTCCTATTACAGCTTTCAAAGTGCAGAGAGAGAGCACATTGATCTTAATTCTTCTGTTTCCCCTTGAATGCCATGATAAAAAACAAAACAAAACAAAACAAAACAAAGAAAACAACCCAAGAGCCTGTCAAAGTATTAAATATATCAGTGATAGCCAAATAGCTGAAAACCCTGCAGTTGCAGTAGACTCTGGGTCATTACTTTTGATTAATTTTTATTTTTTCAGAGGCATAGCTAATACAGGTAAGTAGACCAAAGAGGGTATTTAAAATATATCCATAGATTGCCTTTTGTTAAGATCTTTAACCCTGGAAAATCATATTCCATAATCGCAGCTCATTATCTTAATTAGATCTGTCTTACATTATCTCACAATTTATTCTCATTACTTTATAGGTGATCAGCCTTTTGAAAAAGATGTGAGCAGAATTTGCTGATTTTTATTGTGATAGTGTCTGTCTTCTCTTTCAAACTCTATTTAGACCTTTTGGGCGTAATAATGGCGATGCTATATTTAATTAAAAGTTGCATTAGAAAGATATTAATATTCATTCTGCTGAATGAACACGGGATTAACTCAAGAATTAAAATCTCTATAATGGCTAATGAGGTGAACTATGCTGGGATGCCCTAAAAACAGAGATAAATCATAAAGATGGCTGAAAATCTGAAGCTGTTCTTTCTATGGTCATGCTATTTGTACAGAAAGCATCCCCCCTCTCCCCCCAGTAACAAGTCTTTTCAACATTGCTTACCCCAGAAAATGATGGTACCTGATATTGAAGTTGTGCCTTCTTAGGAGCAAGATTATGTTGCCAGGAGGTGATATCTTCTCTCTTCCCCTATTCCTCTCACTCAGGTGGACACAAGGAATAGCTGTGCTTTTAACACTTTGTCAGTTAAAAGGGGGTTGTATATTTTGAGGTAGGAAATAAGTACTGTGAACACGGTTTTTTAGTTTGTAATATAGATTCTAGAGAAAAATAGTCGAGAAAGAGAGATTTGTAGCTTTTAATGCGAAACAGGAAGGGAAAGTTGCAAGATTAAAGTTGTTAGCAACTGTCTATGGGGCAGTTCCCTATACTGGAAACATCAAGGGCAAATGCTAGGACCTCTGGGGCAGGTTGGTTCTATAGGGAGGGACAGTCACAGGACAAGGTAGATAATTAGGATCATGGAAATTCAAATCATCGGGAGTGCTTGGGCAGCATGCTCACAGCAGAAGGCAGGTCTCAGCAGGGCAGGGCCTCAGAGAGGTTACGCAGACCTAGAGACCTACCATCGTGATTGGCCACTGTTAGTGAGTTTCTAAATAATCATTTCAAAGCAAATGTGGTGGACACAAATAAGGAGAACAAAGCCAAATTTTGTTCTGTCCTAAAGCATACTTGAAAGAGAGGATAGATAGTAAAGTGTGGTGAAAGAGTCTAAGCTGAATCAGAAAAAAATTCTGGTCCTCTTTTGCCTATGAGCCATTAATCAAATTGCTTAACTTCTTTAGGCATCAGATTCTTTATCTCTGAAGTTAGGGGGTTGGAATAGAAAATGATCACTAAGGTTCTTCTAACACCAGAGTTCTGAAAAACTTTTGGAGAGGGTAAACAAATATCTCCCATACAAACAGTCTTACAATAAAACAAAACCAAAACCAAACCCCCCCAAAACCAGGTGTGGTAGCTGAGTGCAACGATGGCCCCAGTCACGGCCCTCCTCCTATCTGCCTTCCTTGCAATTGAGTATGTAGCTTTTCCCATCAAGATGTGGAGTCCACATCCCTGCTCTTTGACCATGGCTTGGTCTTGTGCTTTGGCCTACAGAATGGGGTGAAATTACAGTGTTCCAGGTCCAACTTTAGGTCCCCAGAAGTCTTATGTTCTTTCTTTCTCTCTCAGACTCCTGCCCCCACTTTGAGGATAAGCCTGCACTAATTTGCTAAGGATGCAAGAAACAGGTGGAAGAAAGCTGCATCATTTCAGCCAAGGCTACAGCAAACTCCCACGTGACCTATCAGCTGACCACAGACACATGAGTGAGTCCAGATAAGCACCCAGGGGTATCTGATCTGCAGCCTGTGGACTGCATGGGGATTATGTAAGGACTTTTTTTCTTATCTTTAGTGGCAGGTAACACAGAAATTATGCATGGACATTTCTTTTTGCTCACCAGCTTTCGTTAGTGTTTGTGTATTTCACATGTGGCCCAAGACACCTCTTCTTCTTCCAATGTGGCCCAGAGAAGCCAAAACATTGGACACTCCTGACTGCTAAACCAAGCTAGCCTATGCCTCCAAAGCTGCCCAATCCACCTACTCTTGTGAGAAGTAATAAATGGTTCTTGAAATACTCCAGTAAGTTTCAGGGTATTTTTATATAACAGCAGCATCAGCTGACTGATACATGAGGTTTCACTGGCTCTACCCTCTACTTGTTCACCCAAGAATTTAGCACTTAGTAAAATTCTCTCTTTCTGACTCTATTTCTCATGGTTGTTCAGCAATATTTCATAAGTGTTCATGGAAAATCTGACAAGCCAATTATCACCTAGGGGGTTTACCACTTCTGCAGGAAACTGCTCCTTCAACTGAGTGTGTTGATACCTCGCTGGTGTCAGCCCCTGCTCCTTACCTTTTCCTACCTGGCACTCTGGCATCAGTAACAAGTGTTCCAAGGTGCTTTGTTGAGGAGAGGGTGGTGAAGTTGCAGAAATGCCTTGCTCCTCCTTTTGTGCTATTCTCTGTTACATGGTTAGCAAAGCTGTGTTAATTTGCCTAATGTCTTGAAGAAATTTAAATTAAATACATTTTAAGTCTTACTTATAGTTCTCTGTCTTTCTAGTGCTTAGAGATTTGGTCAAGGCAAGAAATGAGTGAAGATGTCACATTATACCTGGGACATTTCTCTTGTTCACGGATCGAGGCTTTGTTGTTGGGTGAAATTTTGTCACCCTGTACTCTTACCTCCCTGAGGATGGGTTCTTTCTTAGGAGGCTTTTTTGTATTCATAGTCAATATACATCTGTAAGTTTACCACATCATTATGGGAGACACACCCAGATGTGTTCAAACCCTGGCCAGGACAAAACTGTGATGCCCCATTGCAATTGTTCTGAAATGTGTTTTCTGTAGGATAATATTTAGAAATAAACATATCCTACATCAAGCACCCAAAGTGAACTCAGTGTGAGTTTAAAATGACTTGCTTTTCTTCCAGAGGCTTAGGGACCTGGGCCCCCCTGGAATACATGCAGAGTTGGAGTTATAAATTCCATAAGCCATTTCTCTGAAGCTGTACACCCCCTGAAGCCTGAGATCAAGGCATGCCGCCTTTCCTCAGAGATACAGACCAGAGGGTTGACGTATGTTAACAACATATTGTCAGAGGTCTATAGGTGCTCTGCCCTGAGGGAAAGACATAGTCTTTACTTTGTACTGAGTAAACTGAGTGAATGCTTGAAGATATTCTTCCATTAACTCTGTTCCCCTGTGGCTACTTTTCTCTTTGTGATCTTTATTTAGATACCTACCCAGAAATTAGTCAGTGTTTAGAAGAAGAGGTTTACTACAAAAGTGATTGTATTGATATGATAAC
>CAUYPK010139752.1:0-10543 GCA_963574355.1 Loris lydekkerianus | reverse complement strand
TTCCTTCTTTTTCTATATTTTGGAAGAGGTTTAGTAATATAGGTACTAGTTCTTCTTTAAAGGTTTGGTAGAATTCTGACGTAAAGCCATCTGGTCCTGGGCTTTTCTTTTTAGGGAGATTATGTATAGTTGATGCTATTTCAGAACTTGATATAGGCCTCTTCAACATTTCCACTTCATTCTGGCTAAGTCTTGGTAGGTGGCGTGCTTCCAGGTATTGGTTGATTTCTTTCAGATTTTCATATTTCTGAGAGTAAAGTTTCTTCAAATATTCGTTAAGGATTTTTTTTTGAATTTCTGAGGGGTCTGTTGTTATTTCATCTTTACCATTTCTGATTGATGAAATTAGAGATTTTACTCTTTTTCGTGGTTAGTTTGGCCAAAGGTTTATCTATTTTATTGATCATTTCAAGAAACCAACTTTTGGATTTATTGATCTGTTGTATAATTCTTTTGTTTTCAATTTCATTTAATTATGCTCTGATTTTGTTTATTTCTTTTCTTCTGCTGGGTTTGGGGTTGGAATGTTCTTCCTTGTCCAGTTGCTTAAGATGTCCCATTAAGTTATCAACTTCCTGTCTTTCTGTTTTCTTGAGGAAGGCTTGCAATGCTATAAATTTCCCTCTTAGGACTGCCTTTGCAGTATCCCAGAGGTTCTGGTAGTTCGTGTCTTGATTGTTGTTTTGTTCCAAAAATTTGATGATTTCCTTCTTAATCTCATCTATAACCTGTCTGTCCTTCAACATAATGTTATTTAGCTTCCATGTTTTTGTATGGTTATGCAGATTCCCGTTGTTATTGAGTTCAACTTTTATTCCATGATGATCTGAGAAGATGCGAGGAATAATTTCTATTTTTTTAAATTTGCTGAGGTTAGATTTGTGGGCTATGATGTGATTGATTTTGGAGTATGTTCTGTGGGCTGATGAGAAGAATGTGTATTCTGTTTTGTTCTGTAGATGTCTGTTAAGTCCAGATGTTGAATGGTTAAGTTTAAATCTAAAATTTCTCTGCTTAGCTTCTTTTTGGAGGATCTATCCAGCACTGCTAAAGGGGTGTTAAAATCTCCAACTACTATGGAACTGGAGGAAATCAAGTTGCTCATGTCTGTTAGAGTTTCTCTTATAAATTGTGGTGCATTCTGGTTGGGTGCATAAATATTAATAATTGAAATCTCATCATATTGAGTATTACCTTTAACAAATATGAAGTGTTCATCTTTATCCTTCCTTATTTTGGTTGGTTTAAAGCCTATTGCATCTGCGAATAGAATTGCAATGCCTGCATTTTTCTGCTTTCATTTGCCTGGAGTATAGATGACCATCCCTTCACCTTAAGTCTTTAATTATCTTTTAATGTAAGATGAGATTCTTGATGCAGCAGATATCTGGCTTGAGTTTTTGTATCCAGTCAGCCAACCTGTACCTCTTTAGAGGACAATTTAAACCATTCACATTAATTGAGAATATTGATAAGCCTTTTGAGAGTCTGGTGGACATTTTTAATCCTTTTGCGACTGTGGAAGTTGGAATTTGATCAAAAATGTTTTGGGTGGGTTTAGTTTTGTGGTGGAGGATTACGCTGGTCTTTATGGAGGATAGGTCTGAGAATATCCTGGAGAGCTGGTTTAGTTATGGCACATTTATTCAACATGTGAATGTCATTAAAGTATTTAATTTCTCCATTATAAATGAAACTCAATTTAGCTGGGTACAGGATCCTGGGTTGACAGTTATTTTGTTTTAGGAGATTAAAAGTCGATGACCATCCTCTTCTAGCTTGAAAGATTTCAGCAGAGAGATCTGCAGAAAGAGATCTGATTTCTCCTCATGATTGTTTTTTACCTTTGCCTCAGGCCATCCTCAGTTGGGGAGGTGTCTTTCCAAGATTAGACCCCAGCGGGATCACTCTATTGTTGCTGGATCTTTGTAGGGAGTGACCCTGTGTAGCTCCTCTGGGGCTGCCCAGCCAGGGAGTTCTGGTTGTGGGAGCAGCTCCAGAGTGTGACACACCTGGATCCAACAACAGCACGGGAGGTGGTGCACACGGTTCTGGGAGTGCCTGGCACCCAGTGACTTTGGCACAGAGGGCCCAAGGCTCCAGCAGTCTCTGGCCAAGAGAAGGGCTCCATGCAGAGGGAGGGAGTGCTCTTGAGGAAACTTGGCTACCAGAGTCCCTGGCCAGACTAGCGGGCTGGTGTGTAGGCAGGGAGGGTTAAGGAGCTAGGACGCGGGGTTGCATGGCTCCCTGAATTCCTGGTCGGGGTGTGCGGCAGCCCAGTGGGTGCAGGTCGCGGGTTGCGAGTTCCAGCACAGCTCTTCCCGGGGTATAGGTGGGCACAGGTTGAGGCTCCTGGTGCAGCTCTTACAGAGGTCTGGGTGGGCACCATGCATAATTTCTGCCAGCATCCTTTTCTAAGCAGAACACTGAAGAGTATAGGCATAGTTGGCACATTTCTTAAACTGATCAAAGCTATCTGTGACAAACCAAGAAGTAATATTTTAATGAATGGAGTAAAACTGAAACCTTTTACATGTAAAACTGGAACCAGACAAGGTTGTCATCTATTACCACTACTATTCAACATAGTGCTAGAAGTTCTAGCCAATACAATTAGGCAAGAGAAGGAAACAAAGGGCATCCAAATGGGAGCAGAGGAGATCAAACTCTCCCTCTTTGCTGAGGATATGATCTTATACTTAGAAAACCCCAAAGACTCAGCCACAAGACTCCTGTAAGTCATTAAAAAATACAGTAATGTCTCAGGATATAAAATCCATGTCCGCAAGTCAGTTGCCTTTGTATATGTCAATAACAGCCAAGATGTGAAGCTAATTAAGGACACAACTCCCTTCACCATAGCTCCAAAGAAAATGAAATACCTAGGAATATACCTAATAAAGAAGGTGAAGGACCTCTGTAAAGAAAATTATGAAACCCTAAAAAAAGAAATAGCAGAGGATATTAACAAATGGAAGAACATACCATGATCATACCATACCAGCCATGTAAAATACTTCCCAAAGCAATCTACTGATTCAATGCCATCCTTATTAAAATACCAACATTGTACCTTTAATAATTCTTCATTTTGTATGGAACCATAAAAAACCCTGTATAGCTAAGGCAGTTCTTAGTAATAAAAACAAAGCCAATGGCATCAGCATCCAGACTTTAGGCTGTACTATAAAGCCATAGTCATCAAAACAGCCTGGTACTATCACAAAAATAGATACATAGACATTTGGAATTGAATAGAAAACCAGGAAATGAAACTAATACCTTCAAGCCACCTAACCTTTGATAAACTCAACAAAAACATACACTAGAGTAATGAATCCATATTCAATAAATGGTGCTGGGAGAACTGGATGTCTACATGTAAAATACTGAAACTGGACCCACACCTTTCTCCACTCCCAAAAATCGATTCTAGGTGGATAAAAGGCCTAAATTTAAGGCATAAAACGATAAAAATCCTCAAAGAAAGCTTAGGAAAAATGCTTGAAGATATCAGCCTGGGAAAACACTTTATGAAGAAGACTTCCATGGTAATTGCAACAACAACAAAAATAAACAAGTGGGACTTAATTAAACTGAAAAGCTTCTGTACAGCTAAGGAAATAACAACCAAAGCAAATAGACAACCAAGACAATGGGAAAGGATATTTTCATATTTTGAATCAGACAGAAGCTTGATAAATAGGATCTATAGAGAACTCAAATTAATCCATATGAAAAAGCCAACAATACCATATATCAATGGGCAAGAGAGATGAATAGAACCTTCTCTAAAGAAGACAGAGGAATGGCTAACAAACATATGAAAAAAACGTTCATCATCCCTAATTATTGGAGAAATGCAAATCAAAAACTACCCTGAGATATCATCTAACCCCAGTGAGAATGGCCCACATCACAAAATCTCAAAACTGCAAGTGTTGGCATGGATGTGGAGAGAAGGGAACACTTTTATACTGCTGGTGGGCCTGCAAACCAATACAACCTTTTTGGAAGGAAGTACGGAGAACTCTCAAAGAACTCAAGCTAGATCTCCCATTTGATCCTGCAATCCCATTACTGGGCATCTACCCAGAAGTTAAAAAAATCATTTTACCACAAGGACACTTGCAGTAGAGTGTTTATTGCAGCTCAATTTATAATTGCCAAAATGTGGAAACAGTCTAAATGCCTACCAACCCAGGAATGGATTAACAAGCTGTGGCATATGTATACCATGGAATACTATTCAGCCATTAAGAAAGATGGAGACTTTACATCGTTTGTATTAACCTGGATGGAAGTGGAAGACATTATTCTTAGTAAAGCATCAGAAGAATGGAGAAGCATGAATCCTATTTACTCAATTTTGGTGTGAGGACAATTAATGACCTAGTACACAGTGGGGGTGGGGGAAGAGGAGAGCAGAGAGAGAGAGAAGAAGGGAGAGGGATGGGGGAAAGGAAGAGCAGAGAGTGAGAAGGAGGGAGGGGGATAGGAGAAGGAAGAGCAGAGAGAGGAAAGGGGGGAGAGAAGTGTGGTGTCTCGAGTATAAGAGGGACTTTAGCTAGGGTAACCTGGTTTCTTGTACCCTCAATGAATCCCAACAATAAAAACAAACAAACAAAAAACCCTCCAAACCTTTCAACTTGTTGAAGGTTACAAAACAACAACAACAACAAATATTAATAATAAATAATTGGATCTCCACATTCTTCAGAACTAATATTTTTTGACCCCAGTTTCTGGAGTGGCCATTATTTGGTGGAGTCTCCATAAATATTTGTTGAATGAATAAATGACTAGAGAAGCTTTAGAAAGGAGGCCTAAGGGAAGGATAATGAGGAGAACTGTTATGGGGGTTGGGAAGGGAGATAATTTCTAAATAATAATCAACCTTTCATTGGTGGAAGTTGGCTGAGCCTTCCTCAGTTAGGAAAGTTGTTCTCTACCTGAAAGAGCTTCCAAACCATAGAGCCTTCAGGCTTAAAGGGAAGCTGAGCTCAAATAGGTATAGTGATATGTGAAAGTCAAGCATGTATTTTAGATGTATTGGTGGTGGTATGTTGTGAACAGACCTGGACTCTGCCCTGGACAGACTGCCTCTGTGGTTGTTCATATGATTAATTGTCAACAACCCAATACCAGGAGACATCAGAGAAACACAGACTGGTTGGTGAACATCTGGAAAAAATCCTAGGAACCACCCATGGGATAAATTAAAGGGACTAGAATGTTCAGTCTTTAAAAAAGGCACACAGGGGATTTGAGGATTATTTTCAGGATCTGAACTGCTCCCATGTGAAAGGGACTCTCCTTGTTCTGCATGGCCTCAGAGAGCAGAGAGAGGACCAGTGTGGAGAAGTCATATCTCCATAGGATCTGTGAATACAATTCTGAGCGGGATAGTGGCACTAGATCCCAAGGCAGGCCCTGTTCCAGAGAGATCTTCTTCTCATAGCTATTTGATGGCCCAAGAAGTGTGGCCTTACAGTAGATCAATGAACAAGGTTATCTGAGAAGAGGCTGCAAGTGGTTGGAAGGCATCTATACCAAGAATACGGAGAAGAGAGATTCTGGAGCCAGATCCCCGAGTTAGTATCACAGCATTATAGTTAATGAATTTGGGCAAGTGATAGCCTTCCACGACTCAGTTTCCTTACCTATAAGATGGGAATAATAACAAGTACCTGTCACATTGAGTTGTTTGAGGCTCACCACTCATAGCAATACTGGTATTTGGAGAGCACATGGACGTGTTGGCTGTTATTCTCATCATTCCCACAGGAGGGGCTGGAAACACAAGCCTGATAGGGCCGCTTCTCTCCTTTCACAAGGACGTGGCATTTTACAGTGCACAAAACTCTGTCACATGTGTCGGTTGATTTGGTCCCGACAGTGACCATGTGCTGTATGTAGGATTGATATTATTATACCCAAGGAATAGGTGAAAAGAAAAGTTTGGGTCACTAAGTGACTATGCAAGTGAGGAGGGAGAGAGTCCTGGCTTGAACTTGAGTCTTTTTTGACTCATTTCTGGCAGTTATTTCCCAGCACCAAATTGCCTCTTCCTTAGTTTCCAATTTGACAATACAGCTGAACAGCAGTAGCTTTAGGATGAATCTGAATAAATGAGCACATTTTGTTTTAGAGAGCATAGTTATCTTCATGCTCCAGTCAGAACATGAGGAACAGTGCTCCTGTGATTTATATTGTGGTATTTTTCCTTTTAAAAGTAAATAATTAACTCATAAAGGAGGTTAGTTTTTGTATGCACATTTTCCTTTTGCTATAAAAATTTTATGCTATGTATTTCAGCTGTGTTGATTGAAAGTCAAATTATAAGCCTCACAGTAAATGCAATATGAGATTTCCAAGAGCCTTCCTGAAATTATTACCAGCTTCCCTATATTAACTTCCATGAATTTATTTCAGCACAAGAGTTGATCATACAAAACATGAAATGAAAGGACAAATATGTTCCCAGGTTTTCCTCTTGCAGATCTAATGAAGTCAGTAGCACAGATGCTAAAAAGATGCTGAGCTCCTGCAACTTCCCATGTCTCCTGTCTTAACTCCACTTGAGCTGCTGAGCTTTTGACAGTGGCAGCCATTCTATGGGCAAAGAGCGTCCCCCATCTCAGTGAGAAAAGTAGCTCCTGAAACACTAGGAAGTCTTATGACCTGGAAAATTCTTTTTTTCCCCTTTCTAAGATGGAAATTAAATGAGATAATATATATAAAGCATCTACAGTGTATGACCCATACACTGCTCAGTAATGCTTTTTATTAGCATTAAATGCTAATGCTCAATAAATGCGTTTTTGAAAATTGTCATGCAGGCTTGGAGTAGTAGTTCATGTCTGTAATCCCTAGCACTTTGGAAGGCCCCGGTGGGAAGATCACTTGAAGGCCAGAAGTTTAAGAGCAGCCTGAGCAAGAGTGAGACCCCTATCTCCTACAAAAAAATACCCAGGAATGGTGGCATGTGTGTGTAACAGAGATAGGACATAGCTTGAGTCTGGGAGTTTGAGGTTTCAGTGAGCTGTGAGGACACTACTCCACTCCAGCCCAGAAGAGAGAGTAGGACTCTATCTTAAAAAAAAAACAAAAGCATGCAGAAGAATCAAGAATGTTCACTCAATTGTCTTCCCCGTTCTAACAGCTTTTCTAGGGAGATTTCCTCCCTTTATTATTCATATAGGTAAATTAAGCTCAGCCTAAAACTGCCTCCTTTCATATTTTAAGTTCTGCCTAATGTTTTCTCATACATAGTGAACTGTAACCCAATCTGTTGTATAAACAGACTGTCTTCTACTTTTGTACCAGTTGCAGAGTTTTGGTCAATCACAGGCAGCCATCTGTTCAAACTATGTTTAGATAAGGCAAATGCCAAGCTGTAACCCTTCTGGCTGTTTCTGTATCTCACTTCCGTCTTCTGTGCATCATTTTCCTTTTTCTGTCCTTGAATATTATCTTATCATGTAGCAGCCCCTCTGAAACTGTTCTGGCTTGGGGGATGCCTGATTTGTGAATTATTTTTTGCTCAGTTAAACTCTGTTGGATTTAATTTGTCTGAAGATTTTAACAATCCAAACCCCATTTAATAGTCTATTGCACTGTTTGTTCTTTGAAATTCCAAACACGGTGAACAGAAATAAATCATGTTTCATTTATTCCCAACCTTCATTGAGCACATGGTAAGCATGAGTGAGACATATGAAATACTGCAATTGTTTTCTGAGAGCTTGGTCTGTCAGAGAATCAGGCAGGTTCACAGGAGTGGGATACCATTTCCATGTGTTTACCACTCTTTCTACTATTTTTTCTTTTCTTTCTTTCTTTTTTTTGTTGTCCTATGGCACATTCCCTATTCAAACTAGACCTTGAGACATTCTTTGCCTCAGGGAAGAGTTGTTACAGCAGAGCACAGAGAGACATAGGAGTTAAATCTTGGCTTTTGAGTTTCAAAATATGTTTGAAAACTCAATGTGCAGAGAACAATTTGAAAGAAAAGTCCTTTGGATTCTAAACATTTAGGAATTTGGGATTCCAAAACTCTTTGCCTCTAAGGGACTCAGGGTCTAGAGATCTGAATCAGATTTTTTTATCTTGTTCCATAAAAGATTTTCTGGGTTGGTGGAGGAAAGTTGGAGGGAAGGCAAGAGAAATAAGCACTGGGCTGTTCCTTTAGAAAGGGTCCCATGACTCTCGGGGATAAGTTCTAGGGAGGATGTGTCCTAAAGAGGGAATGGATTACCATCAAGGTAGGTTTGGGGACAACCTGAGCAGAGGCTTTCTGCCCATAACTTTCTGGGACATGCCTAGGAATATAACAAGACATGTTGTGTTGTCCTTTGTTTATTCTGACGCATGGGACAGTGGTGACGGGCATGTGTACTATATACTGTATGTGTGTAAGTCACCGTTAGTCCTGCAATTCATGTTAATTCCTCTTTCTATTATAATTACTATTATATTCATTATTATATTTACTATTCTTATTATTGATCCTCAGACACAGCTGTGGTGTTAGGTTGGGGAATCATCCTTTCCTCTGTCCTGGTCCCAGCTTCTCCTTGGAGCTGCCCTCAGGGTCAGAAATAGAATCCCTCGTCTGGGGATGAGGGCTGGCCAGATGGGGAAGGTTCAAAGGACCTAAGGTTCTCTTGGTCACTTGGCAATGGGGATACCGAGTGCTTTACCAGGGAGGCACTTTTGTGAATAATTAGCAAGGTGCCTGGAAGGGAGCAGATTATTTCAGCAAGAATGACACTGCTCCCACATGGACATACCAACAGGGGCTTATGCTGATGGGGGACCAGCCTGAAACCCTGCCAGCAAAGAGCAAGGTGGAGGCTGGTCAGCCCCGTGGCTGTGTCTCTCCTCTGCAATTTCCAGAGGTTCATGTGAGGCACAGCCTCAGGTTTCTGAGGAACCTGAGGTGAGGTAGGGACTAAGTGAAGCTCTTAGAAAAATTCTCCAAACATAGTTCTCCAAAACTTGGGGTGGACAGTGAGGATGGCCACAGAGAATGGGCATGGGCTTGGAAGTCAGATGGGCATGAGAGTAGCTCCTGGCTTTGCCAGTTATCAGCCATATGATCTGGATGAGTTTCTTTCCTCTCTGAGTCTCGGTTCCCTGGCTTACAGCTGGAGATAATTTTATTTTTGTTTATCTATTAATTGCTTTTTAAAATTTTACTTTGCTTTTAACTTACAATATAAATACATGGTCATTAGCAAGACACATGGTAAGAGAGGCTTACTACAGACGGCTGAGTGTCTTCCTCACTCTTTTTTTCTTAATTTCAAAATATTAAGGGAATACAAATGTTTTTGTTACATTAATACATAATGCTTATATTGGGGCTTTTAGTGTGTTCGTCACCAGAATAGTGTTCATTGTACCTGATAGGTAAGTGTTTACCCTTCACCTCTTCCTCCTCTCACCCCTTCTTGGTTTCCAATATCCTTTACATCGCTGTGTGCCTGTGTATGCCCATTGTTTAGCTCCCAATTATTAGAAAGTATAGTATGCTCCCTGTTACTCAGCACCTAGGGGGATTGGTAGAGTCCAGATAAATGTAGTTTCCTGTTGCTTGAGAATTATTATTAAAAATAAGCCTGGGTGGCGCCTGTGGCTCAAAGGAGCAGGGTGCTGGCCCCATATATTGGAGATGGTGGGTTCAAATGCAGCCCCAGCCAAAAACTTCAAAAAAGAAAAAAAAATAAGCCTAACTAATTCTATACTCCATGCTATAACATATCATACCATAAACTCTGTCTTGACTTGATATTAACATTGAATAACACTGATTAAAAGCAAATTAAGACAAATAAAGATAAAATTCATTTACTATAACAGTTTTACTATATTATAAACACATTTGTAAATGCAATGTACAATTTTCGTTAAATGGTAGCCAATATACTTTTCAACTCCACTACCATATTTGTTTAATATTCTATAAGACATGGGAGCTGTGGGACTGTTGCACAAAGTGCTGGCTTACTGACAGCAAGGTGCAGTGTGTTAAACTGTGGGTTTTTTTTTTTCTTTTCTTGGCTGAGTTTTGTGTGAGATCTTGAGTTCTGGATAATGGGGAGTTTAGTGTACATGTAGTGTTTGTTTTTCCATTCCTGAGATGCTTCGCTAAGGACACTGGTCTCTAGTTCCATCTAAGTTACTGTAAAAGACATTATTTCATTCTTTTTCATAGCTGAGTAGTACTCTGTGTATGGGTATATGTGTATCTCACATTTTCTTCACCCAGTAGTGAATTGATGGGCACTTAGGTTAATTCCACGTCTTTGCAATTGTGAATTGTGACGAAATAAACATTCAAGGGCAAGTATCTTTTTTTTTTTTTCTCTTTTATTTTTTTATTTTTTATTTTTTTATTTTAGTAAATCATAGCTGTGTACATTGATATGATCATGGGGCATCACACACTAGTTTCACAGACCGGTTGACACATTTACATCACACTGGTTAACATGGCCTTCCTGGCAATTTCACAGTTATTGTGTTAAGACATTTA